>VWZF01004985.1:183980-268968 GCA_013396755.1 Sclerurus mexicanus
CTTTTCTCCTTCCCCTTCCCCTTTTGCCACAGCCCAGGAGGGAGTATATTGAAGTCCACGCTGCTTTTCAAATATGTGATTTCCATGTTTGTTGCCAGACAAGCTTGAGCAAACAGATCTTTTTGAGTGGTGTGGGAGTATGGGCAAACAATTCCTAAGGAACTATTGCCAAGTCCAGTCTGCTGCCAAATGTTAAACTCGGCCAAAGAGATATGATTAAGAAAAGGCAATTAAAAAATCCAGCAATGCAGGTTAACATTCATAGGGAAAATAGTAATACAGCTCTGAGAAACTGATGCAGCTTTTCAAGCACTATATTGAGGGGGAAAGGAAAATCTCAGGAAAATGTCCATGTTTTCCTAGCACCTGCCATGAGTGAGTGTGCTGGGAGGATTTTCAAGATCAATAATATAATTATATATCCAGCTCAAGATTTCCTTTCTAGTGAAATGGCTGTTAGGGAGGGAGGTAAGACAATAGGTTCCTATCCATGGAATCATGGAATTGTTAAGGCTGGAAAAGACTCCAGCCCTTCAATGCCCTTCTTGGAGTGAGGGGTGAGCCATCTATCAGGGGCAGTGTTTCCTCATAAAACATGGTACAGAAATGGGAATCAACCTTCAGGATCAACCTGGTCCTCCTCGTGACCTTTTCCTCCACCATCAGGATCAAGGAGATACCACCAGAGCCTTGTCCTTCACCCCAGTGCCCTGTGGTCACTCCTGGTGTGCCCAAGGTGCCTCCACTGGCAGTGCCCTCTGCAGAACCAGAGGTAGGGAAGGAGTTTGACAGGTGTTATCCAAAATAGGGAATTTCCAGCCTCCTACATCTCTGGAGTTTCCATTTGGAATGTGTTTCCTGCTGTCCTCCCTAGCAGCACAGAGTGCAGATTCTTGTCCCTGTTGGGTTTCTCCTTGTTCATCCCCCCAAACCACCATTTGTCACAGAAGTCCCCGAAGAAGAAGCCTGGAAACTCTGCACCAGCTCCTGTTACTCCATGTGCTGCTCCCAGACTTAATAATCTGACTTAATGATCTCGCTAAAATATTGCATGTGAGATGCCAGTGACATTAATCAATGTTTAACAAAGGCAAGAAGTGCTGCTCCTTGAATATAAATACTTGCACAGAAAGATTTAGCATTTGTTTAGTGAGCTTAATTAAAAAGCTCTGCTTGGTGTGAGCGGTGCCCTTTGGAGGATCTGAACTCCTTGATGAAGAAATAACTGTATCCCCTCACTGAGAGCTTTCTTTTCTTCCTACACCATGAGTTGCTTTCTAAGATCACAAGATAAATTCTCATCTGCTATCTTAATTTGAAAGCCATTTTAACATTCTGATAAGCCCAGGAGTTTTTGGGAGGCTTCGTTTTGTTTGCCTCAGTTGTTGATGAACCAACTTCAGGTAATTAGCCCAAGGTAGACAGCTCAGAAAGATCCAGAGGCTTTGCATTTAGCACAGGAATGGGAAAATTTCTGTAGGGAAACCCACATCCAATAATGATCAAACTCTTTTATCTCCTGTTTTATGCAGCTGGGGCATTCCGGTGAAGGTCAAGGTTGAGACATTGTGCAGTATTTCGAGTCGAGCTTGTAGAATTATAAAAAAAAAACATAATCAATAACCCAAAGATGTGGAATTAAACTCTGCAGATAGAGGAGAGTTTGATAAGATTTTTCCACAGCTGGAGATGAGGAAGATGCTGAGCTTCTCTCAACAAAACCCAATTGATTTCACTAAGCCAGAAGTTTCTGAGTCCCTCTGACCTTGCAGTTTCGAGCATTATATCATGTATATATTAGATACATAAATAGAAACCCTACACACTTCTATATCAAGCCTGAGATAGGCATTAAAAAAAGAAAAAAGAGAAAGAAATATTAATTCTATTTCACGTGAATGAATTGTCCCATATGTCACCTGTCTACCTGGCTTATTTCAGGAATAAAATGACAGGTTTTTACTTACCAGGATTGAAGTCAACAATGTGCTTGGTATTTTAAAAAAGTCCAAAAATTATTGGTCTTTTTTAAAAAAGTCGCAGAAGTTATGTGGCAATTGAGAACTAAAACTGAGTAGGATTTATATTGGCAAAGGGCTTTTCCCATAACTTTTCACAAACAGACATGGCTGGAATTTCTATAATTCATTAGAAATATTACAAAAATCCTCTTTGGGGGCACTGGTGGCTTCTCTGAGGTGGAAAAAGTAAAAGATCTGGAACTGTAAAGTGTGCAGGCTGAACAATTACAGAATAAATTATGCCTTTAAAATGGTCTAAATATTGACATAGATATTACTATAAATATCATAGTGAAGTAATAAATAACAGTATACTACTGCAATGAAATAAATCAGTTAGAATCTATGTAAATACCCTATATTTCCAAATTATTGAGAGAACATTTGATTTATCAACACTTACCTTTTCCCCACTGCTGGGTAATTGAATATTTATTTTTAGATTACAATGTCTTATTGTGAGGGAAAAAAACACCTTTGGATTCTCAAGTTTTTCCTGGAACGGAAAATTATTTTAATCTGAGCTGAATTGGATTTCTATTTTTCAGCTGATGCTGCCAGCAGCATTTGGGGCTTACTTCTTTTCATTAGGAAAAGGGATTTATGACAGTCAGTATTTGGCATGAGTCCATTCAATTAAAAATAATGCAGAAAAAGGCTATTTATCTTAACAGAAGAATAAAATAATAGTGCATAGTTCTTCTGTGCAAGTGCAAAGACCTTGTCAAAGCCTGTGTTATTCCATCATTTACCTGTGTGGGAGGTGATTTCCAAGCCAAAAGGATTTTATGACCCAGTGGTCGAATTCAACTTTGCTCAATGTCAACTCACACCCTCCTGAAAGTCAAACTCCCAGACTAAAGCCTTGACCCAAAGCCAGCCGAGGACACAGCGATTCCCACCTCGGGTGCACCTGGCAAATGCTTCCTATAATATCATATCGTTCTTAATATCTTGAATTTGGGATTTGAATGAAGAGCTGGAATTTTTCACTAATATTTTTGTCACATCAACAGACCCCTCCTTCCCTAACAGTTATTTCAGATGACAGAGGTTGTTTTGGAGGTGTTCAAACTACTGGAAATCAGGAATGACTCCCAGTTTTACTGATTGCAGCAGAACTATCTTTTCTTTTTCCTTTTTTTCCCCTGCTCTCAGGAAGCTCAGAAAGAAGGTGCCTCTCACAGCATGCTCAGATTATTGTCTGTAATTTATTGTCAGGATTCACTCTTGCTGATGGATGTTTTTACCCTCACAAGCTTCCTGAGCAAAAGGCTGGATAAAGGGATGGATATATTCTCTTGGAGTAATCTTCCCTCCCAGTGTTGCCCTGGATAACAAGAAATTTCAAACATAAACAACTAAACTCCTGCCCCTTTAAGGACAGCCAAAACCAGGCTGGTCAAGCTTGGATTTATATTGGATTAACAGTGATGGATCAAAATGCAGACAGCTCTTCCCCTGGCCTTGGACACTTCCAGGGATGGGGCAGCCACAGCTTCTCTGGGCAACCTGTGCCAGGATCTCACCACCTTCCCAGCCAGGAATTCCTTCCCAATATCCCATCTTTCCAATAGTACCCCCTCTGGCAGCAGGAAGTCACCCTGTGTCCTGTCACTCCAGCCCTTGTCAGTGATTTCTCTCCATCCTTCCTGTAGCCCCTTCAGGCACTGCAAGGCCACAACGAGGTCCCCCCAAAGCTTCTCTTCTCCAGGCTGGACAATCCCAGGTCTACCAGACTTTCCTCCCCAGCAGAGCTGCTCCATCCCTCCCAGGGGGCAATTTCCACCTAATGAGTGATCCCTCTGAAAGCAGAGATTTCCACAGGGCTCTTTGGAGGGCTTCACTGAAAACCTGTTGTTACATCACAAAACCTAATAAAACTCTCTGCGTGTTTTCCCTGAAACCTTTCGAAAACCCATTTAAGTAAGTTTTTTTCAAGTTCAGTGCTTTAATACTCCCTGCTCGGTGCTTGATTGAAACGGGTGGCTTGAGATTGCATGTGGTTAACAAACATAAAGGACTCTCCTTGGTAGGTATTGGAAAGCCAGATCTGCCAGATCCATGGGCAAAGGTTTGATTTAAGGAAATAACAGCCAGACATCAATGCCTGTCCACTTCAGAGTCCCTTTTCCTCTTTTGTGCCCTTTGGCAGAGGCTGTGCTCTCTCATGTGAAACCTGTTATCTCTACAGCAAAGGCAATACACTTTAATTGGGTTACTCCATATCACAAAGAGGTTAAGGAAAAGATAGTGAAGCTCTTCATTGGAAATGTGTTTTAAAGAATACATGAGGAGATTGAATCTCCCGAGATCGTCTTGTAATTTAGAGAAATTTGGAGAGCACTTAATGTGAATTCTATTTTAAAATGCTTTTAGAGGCTGGAAACTTTGACTGTTACTGAACCTGAAATTAATGAACAAATGGTGACATCTATTAAAAAAGATCATTTGTTGAGCAATGGATCTTGATGTAATTAATATCATGTTAATGGGAATGGCTGGAGTTCTGACAGGGCAGGGTCAGGTGGGATCTCAGGACAAGGTCCTTCCCCCAGAGGGTGGTGGGCACTGCCCAGGCTCCCCAGGGCAGTGGGCACGGCCCCAAGGCTGCCAGAGCTCCAGGAGGGTTTGGGTGATCCTCTGGGGCACAGGGTGGGATTGTTGGGGTGTCTGTGCAGGGCCAGGGGCTGAACTGGATGGTTCTTGTGGATCTCTTCCAGCTCAGGACATTCTGGGATTCTGTGAAACGCACAAGACATAACATTTATCCAATCTTATGTTTTGCTCCTCTCTACAGAGCTGCAGGAGCCTATCCAGCTTTATTCAACATAAAACCAACACCTCAAGGACTGAAAACTTCAGAAATTGTTCTCATAGAAGCACCAAACCTCTAAATTAGCTTTGTCAATGCAGGTCTGTCAAGGCAGAATTGGAAAAAAAAAAAAGCCCCAAATTCTAAGGATTTCAGTTTTGTTGTTATGCAACCCCTTTGCTCTGCTTAGTAGAAAATTCAGGCTAGTCCCAAGCTGTTCTTGCACGGTTGAAAAAGAGAGAGCTGCTAATCTGAGTGTTAACTAAATATAAAACTGTGAGAAAGTCTAGGAAACAAGACCTTTAGATTTCTAGAAAAGAAGAATAAACTTGAGGAAGTTCCATACAGGCATTAGAAGTTAAACCTGTTGCAAACAGGTGCAGATTTGCATGTCGTGTACCACATGCAAACATGTGATGTGGTTCTCTACAAAACCTCTCACTGAAAAGGAAAGGCGTGAGGAAATTTCCTTTTTACTACCTTTGTTATAAAAAAAGTTACATTTTGTATTACTCCCTAAAAAAATCTAGTGCTCAGACAAGGAAGGAATGTTAGTCAGAATTAAATAGGGAGACATTATTTTATGATTAAAAATAGTCTGCTCCAAAGTTTATAGCAAAAATCAAGGCCAGTTTTCTTACCTGACATATGGGTCTTAGTCTAATTCTTTTTGTTGTGGGGCTTTAAAAAAGATAATTTTAATTTTTTTTTTCTAATTAAAAAATCACAGGCCAATTCCAAGAGTAATAAGTGGAGGATTTTTAAGCTTTAGATAGGAAAAAAAAATTAAAGATTTTATTAATCCTGTTCCCTTCAGCATCCCTGCTCTTGAATCCTGACTTTCCAGGCCCATCATTGCCCCAGCAGCAGCAGCACATAAAACCAGTGTGGTGATACTCTTTATGCCATCCTTTGCTCATCCCGATGAAGTAGCATTTTCCTATTTATTTCCAGCAGCAGAAAAAGTGATACCCTGATTTTTTTTTCTTTTGGATGTGCTCTTTATAGCACTACAGCTGTACCACTAAAACCCCGTGTTCCTCCCCTCCCCGCAATGCCAGGCCCCAGGAGAACTGGTTATTAGCTCTAAATGAATATTGCAGGACTGCCTTCAAAAGATTTCTGCTCTCAGACGTGGAGATGGGATGGAAATGGTGGACTCCCGGGTGCCAAGAATTCCCAGGCAGATGTGCTGCCACGAGGGAAGGAGCAAGTTAGTGAGGAAGGTTTATGGGGGAGGTGATGCTGTGACTTACGTTTTGGCTTCGGTTCCCACAGTGTGTTTTCCCTGAGTCAGTAAAGTTACCTGCAATAACCAAATCTGCTTTTCATTTTAAGACGGAGATGATGAAAAAAAACCCCAATGTTCTGTCGTAATTTTCGCTCCAAATCACATATTTGTCCCCAGTAAAGTTGGAAGGAGATGAGCAGAAGCCCATAAAGTTTCAAACTCGTTCCATGTCCCCTGAAAAATTGCAGTGTATTCTCGGAGCTTTGAAATCAGTATAGAGCACACTTGGTGTTTATTGCATGGCTTGAAATTAGATTAATTTTTGAAAGTTTTATGACAAAAAAAAAGAAAAATTATGCATTGCTACTTACAATACAATTGCTAAAAATTCCTGGGAATAACAGATTGCCATTGCACGGGATTGTCTGCCAAGGCAGTGGCAGCAGCAGAGCTCTGCAGGAGGCAGAGCATCACTGTCTGCATCCATGGGATGGAAAGAAGGGCTGTTCAGCTCCCACAGATTGCAAATGCCTTGTTTTCTCATGCATGCCCTGAAAATTCCTGGGTGTGCACTCCATCCTTTCTTCCAAGCCATGGGAGTAGTTACTCGGTCTTTGTTTAACATGTTTTCCCCCTTTTGTTCCAAAAGGACCAGACATTTTACTTGGGTTGTAACAGAATTTATCTCCAGGTCAGACTTCAGCAGGCAGAGAGCTTAATCTCAGATAATGGCATTGCAAATGTAAATTGTAGCTAGTAAAAGAACTTAATAAAACATGGGCATCCACAGGGAATGGCATTGTAGGTATCAGTACAACATTCTGGCTAGTCTTTATCAGATTATCAAAACAAGATATAGAGTTCTTGTATCTGTGCACAATCTCAAGACAGTAACCCAAAAAAACCAAGAAACAGAACCCAGAGTGTTCTCCGAAAGGAATATTTTGACCTTTTCCCAGTACAACTGAGAAGGATCATTGAAAGCAGCACACATTGACAAAAATATCAATGCAATTAAAAAATGTGCATCAAAAGTACTTTCAGCAGCTCTCATGGCTGTCTGCATCCTACCCCGATGCCATCAGCTCTCACGGTCGCTGACACGTACAGGAGAGCATTAAATATGGCTTTTACTGAAGGGAAATGTTGTCAGGTCTGGAAGAGTCACAGAAGAGAAATTCAAACTCAGCAACCTGTCTGGGGGAAATTAAGGCAGGATCGACCACTTTACCCTTTGTATTTTGTGCAGAGGAGCTGTGAGCTCCAAGGGACATCACTAAGGGTGAGCTGGTCTAGGAATACAAACCATGGGCAATAACTTAGAGACAATATTTAAGTATCTCTGATGCAAAAGAGCTTTTCTCTTCAGCTTGCTCAGAGTTTTGTCCCTGAAGAGGAGCAGAAGCTTTCCCCTGCCTGCAGGTACATCCACACACTTCAGGTGAGAGATTAATGAGCCCGTGGTGGGCACGCAACGGTCTGTGTGCTGTTGACAAGCATCACCATTGGAGCATCAGCTTGTCCTCATACGTGGTTCTGCTCAGCACCCTACGTTTACGGGGGCAGGAGGGCTGTGATCCCTGCTGGATGATGCAGGGGCTGTACAAGTGGGGAGCTGCAGGGACCGAATACCTGCGTGGCTCGGCGTGCTCCTCCCTCGCAGCCAGCCCTCGAGGAACATGTTGCCTGCAAGAGGCAACAACATGGCTGGGAGCCACAGGGAATGAAAAATTAAAACTGAAGGGAAAGAGAAGAGCAAAATTGATGTTGCCCACAGGGCTTTCCCTATGCAATATTGCCCACGGGCCACTGAGGGCGGGGATGGTTCTCTAAACTAGAGGACACGCAGATGCTCCATGTCATCCTTACCAGGGAAAAGACCTTTCTGGTGGGAGTTCACTTGGAATAATTTATTAGCACAGCAATCAGCATTTTCACCCCAGGCAGTTGTAAGCAGCTGCTTTGTATGTAATGAGTACTTAACTGTACAAACACATCCTTCCATCTGCACTCCTAAATAAATCCGTGCTGAAGGATGCCCGGCACCGATGCTGCTGGAATAAATCAGAGAAACTCTCTTTAGCTTTCAGGTACCAACACTGTCACAGGTTAAGTTCTTGTATTTGTGTAGTTCAATGAGTGAGGCAGCTCAGCAGCACTTGGAAACAAGGAGCGTGTTACAAATTGGATAAGTAATGGAGAGGTTACATGCAACATTGCACCACTGCATGTCTATCAGAATTCTTGTAGCTTTGCCTTACCATCTCAGGAAGGAAGATAAAATAGCTATAAGGGACAGGGAGGTGGGCTGTGGGGGCAGTGGGGATTGAATTAATCTTTCACAGAGTGAGGGAAGGCTCCCTTCCAGAAAAGAAGTGCCAGGGGGTGAAAGAGCTGATGCTGGGAGGAGAGAAAAGGGTCAAAATGCAAAATCTGACAGCAGTACTTTAGTAATATCATTACAACACATTTAAACACAGTAAGGTAAAAGCAATTTTTTCTCAGGCTGCATAATGAAACTGTAGAAATAACTGTGAAAGCCTCCTGTGGAATCTAAAGCTCTTGGGAGGTTTGAAGAGCTAAAGGGAGGTGCTGACAACTCATCACCTGGTGACCCACAGAAAATTCCAGTATAAATAGACCAAGTGCAAAGATCAAAGCCATGGATACAATTGGAAAATTCAGAGCTTTTTGATGGCCTGTAATTTGAACCCAGTAATTTGGGCATAAATAGGATGCTTCTGCCAATAAAAAGAATGTATTTTGGATTGGAAGACAAAAGAACAAGTAGTTTAAGGGTGGCAAAAAGTACATATGTTGAAAGATAATCATGTCATATCCAGAAATTGCCCCGAGCACAACTAGAAACTGGGAAACTTCCTTTTAGATTCTGTTGAAATGAAAAAAGAGTAATTATGGTGAAAGAAGAACTTAAAGATTGCCTCTGTGATATATAAATATAGTAGAGAAAAGAAAGAGAGAGAAACAAACTGAAGATATTCAAGGAATAATGACTAGTGAATGCTCTTGCTTTGTTTTGGCTAAACCTGAGGAAGTTGATTTATTCCTTTTTTGTATCCCAAACGTTCTTTATTCCAGTGATACAAGGTGAAGTTGACTTTTCAGATTGAGATAAGGGGACAGCTTTTAAAGAGAGATGAAGGTGCCGTATTTTGCAACTATTGCGACTAAGTCTTTTCATGGGGTTTTAAAATGCTCTTTAAATTTCATGGAGGAGCAAACTGAGCTGGGCAAACAGAACTTCAAAAGTCCTGATATGCATTAGTAAGGCAGGTTCACTGTCTGTTCTGTGCCAGGAGGAAGGCAGGGATATCAGGGAAGAGTGGAAATGGACATCTCCCACCAGCCCAGGTTGCTTCAAGCCCCATCCAACCTGGCCTTGGACACTCCCAGGGATCCAGGGGCAGCCACAGCTCCTCTGCCCAACCTGTGCCAGGGCCTGCCCACCCTCCCAGGGAAGGATTCCTTCCCAATATCCCACCTATCCCTGCCCTCTGGCAGTGGGAAGTCATTCCCCCTTGTCCTGTCCCTCCATCCCTTGTGAATAGTCTCTCTCCATCTTTCTTTTTGGCTCCCTGCAGGTCCTGGAAGGTCACAATTAGGTCACCCCGAAGCCTTTCTTCTTCAGCAGGCTGAGCTAAAAATCCCAATTCTCCAGTTTACAAATCCTTGAGGGAAGAAGGACATCAGGAAGCTGCAGACCTGTGAGTCCGAACTCAGCACCTGGAAATCACAGCGGCTACTGCTGAAGGGCATTGGAAGGGTAAAGTGCAGCCAACATGGGATCACAAAAGGCAAGGGCGGTTGGACTGATCCGATCTCCTCCTGGGAGAAGGTCACTGCCCCTCACAGAATCCTTCTGGACAAGCTGTGGGATGGGTAGGTTCATGGTGCACTGAGTGAAGAATGGGTCATAGGGCGAATGCCAAAGCATTGTGGAGATTTGGGGCACATCTGGCTGGCAGCAGTCACCAGCACTGAAGAGATCTGGGGACAGGGCTAGTTGTCATGTCCTGTGAGGACAGCTTTGGTTTGGAGAAAAGGAGGCTGAGGGGTGACCTGGTGGATCCTTGCAGCTTCCTAGGGGGACATGGAGAGGGAGGGGCTGCTCTCTTCTCCCTGGGATCCAGGGATAGGACCCGTGGGGATGTTTCAAAGCTGTGCCAGGGGAGGCTCAGACTGGGCACCAGGAGGCATTTCTGTACTGAGGAGTGGTCAAACACTGTCCAGGCTTCCCAGGGAGGTGGTCAATGCACCAAGCTTGTTGCAGTTTAAGGCATTTGGGGACACAGTTTAACTTTTGATCAGCCCTGAAGTGCTCAGGCAGAAGGATGATCGTCATAGGGCCCTTCCATTTCAAATTAGTCTGTTTGACTTGATTTGATTCTGAAATATGTAGGGGTCTAATCCTATGGTAGATATCTTCTCCTATTCTGGAAATTACAATGGAGGGGTGACCAGAAGAGAAAACAAAAGAGAAAAGTGAACAGAATTGATGGTATTTAGTAAACAGCCTCAGGAAATGCACATTTTAATATGATTAAATTCTGTCTCCTTTGCTGGACTCGATCAATACATTCTGGGGATCACCAAATAATCAGTCTCCTTCATTCAGTTTTCTTTGACACACATTGTTCTATATTTCAAGAGTTCAAGTAAAAAAGAGGGTGACTGCAATACAGTACAGACTCAACATGCAATGAAATTGTTGTTTTAAAAGTCCTTTTCAAAAAATATTTTGTTCTGTAGCTAAGACTACAGCAAAACACTTTGCAAAGGTGAACAAATCAGAGCACTTGGCTTTCACTGGCTGCAAGATTCCACCATTGGCTACTCCTTTAACAATATAAAATGGAATTTAAAACTGACATAAAGGCAAAGAAAGATGTTTTTTGGTGAAAGGGGCTTGGCTGTCGATAAGAACAGAGCATTCAAATAATTTTTTCCAAAGCAAATAATCATAAAAAAATTGTACTATGTCATGGTTTAATCTCTTTTGAGTTTCTCCAGATCGCTGAGGTTTGTGAGTGACTCTTAACCCCCTGACAGCTGTGTGATAAAATGATAAAACACAGATACTGAAAGAAGATCCTGAGGAAAATGCTGTGGCTCAGTGGCTGAACGGGCATCACTTCACTCATTAAGGCAATCTCTGCTCACAAAGTCCTGCAGGTACTAAGGGTATGTAGAAGAAAAAATACTTGGAGAATTACAACCAATTAAATAATTAGCATTTTCCTAATATACAGAGCCAACTATGGTATCTGTGGAAGAGGAACCATTCCTTGTTGTGATATAGGATTCTTTACTAAGAATAACAGCAATTACTGATACACTTTTTAACTCCCATTTCATCTTTCACAGCCCTTTGAGGTGGGCACTGGAAATTTTACATCCTCAGCTGAAAAGCTCCTCAGATATTTTATTTTTGAAAAAGAAAATGAAAAAAGGAGTACATAGACATTCCAAACGTGTCCACAAACAAGGCTCTTTCATGTTTACACGGGCAGAACAAAACCAGAGATAGAATCCCTGCAGCAACCAATTCTCTGTCCTCTCATGTTCCAACTTGAAATAGGAGAGCGAATCTCAGAGATGTCAATTCAGAAAGAAATCTCCGACTGTCCAGCTCTGTTCTTTTTTTCCCAGGGCTGATCAAAATCCGCGGTTGGAGGGGGGAGCAGGAGATCTCAGGAAGGAGAGCCCCGATTTCTGCTTTAGCTGCAAAACCCGGGGGTATATTCCACCTGCTGCCTACCCTACAGCACCCATGTCTCTCCATGGCACCCAGTGAGGCTCCTAAAAATGCAGCCATGGCAAGTTTTGTACAGCGAGGAACAAATTTATCAATTTGGTTTTGGCCTCATGCTGTTTAAATCATCTGAGTTTTACTGCACAGCACAAAATGAACAAGTTCTGGTGCCTTTAGTGCGCTGGGCTTCGATGTGAAGGAGATAAATCCATACCTAGAGTCGTCCTGGCTCTGAAGAGCCTTTATACAAAGCTCTTCCTTATGGAAAGCTTTCCTGTAAATGAAATTCATGCATTGTGGGGGGCTGCTCATCCGCTACAGTTTGCTTTGAGGAGCAGGACACCCATAGTTGTGTTCTGTGAGGTTTAAAATTCCTATTTTACTCTGTACCTTTTTTTCTTGACTTACACAGAACATGTTTTTGTTGTCGTCGTTCTGATTTTCCCTCCCAAATCAGGATGAGCAAGCTCTAGTAGCTCATAACCCATAAAATTAATACTTATGTGTATATAAATATATATACACTTATGTTTTACATGTATTTGTATATAAATACACACACACATGTATAAGCATATATACAGGCGTCCTGCATAATGCTTGCTGGATAAATATTGCCTTCTTATTAAGGAAAAAAAAGCTAAAAATAAGAATGCCCTCAAATTATACCAACAGGTAAAATGGTCTCAGAATCCTTCACATCTGTCATAGAAACTGAAAAAGCTGATGATGCAACAGCTCTGTCCTTCAGATTGCCATTAATTCCTGTGTGAATTTTAGGAAAGAAGGATAAATTTAAAAAAATTAAAAAAATTCAAAGGGACAAAATTGTTCATGAAGAGAGTGTGCAAGATGAATAAAAAAATCCCCATTTACACCACAAGATGTTTTCTTAGATGATGTTAAGTCTGGGCTTATACTTAATCCTAGATCAGGTTCCTCATTTTTTCTCTAATGTTTCACAATTAGAGACTAAAGCCTTTAAATCAGAGTTGACATTAAGAGGTGACAGTGCCCCAGTGAGACATCAGGAATAGTCTGCGAGCTCTGCTGCTTGACATGAAAGCAACAAAGCTGGAACTAAATCCCAGCCTCACAGGAACGTGTGCGTGGAACAACAGAGAGCCCCAAAGTTCTTCCTGAAAAGGCTGCATGCGTCAATAAAAGAAAATAAAATAATAAAATAAATATTCTGCTTTATTTTTTTTTTTTCATTTTATTCCATTACATAACATGTCTGCAGTCCAGCCTAAGCTGCAAAGACACAGCTGGAAGGAGAATGTGTGTATAATCTCCCTGACTCTGCACCCAAAGCTGGAGATCTGAGCAGGTGCTTTGGGTGTGTGCATGAAGCAGTTATAGAAAAAAAAGAACTTTGCAGTTTGGAATATTTTAATTTTTGTACTGTTATGGGTCTGTTTGAAAAATCTGAATGGCTTTCATAAACATCTGCCTAAGATATATGTAATTTGCTTAATTGTACCTGCTGAGTTCCTCTCAATAAGGAATTGGAGCTAATAGTCTGCCCTTGTCTGCTAAAGATGCCAGAGGGTTCCTTGTTTTGTTATTCTTCCTGCTAAACTGGGAGAGGGAGACTGTATCTCCTTTGTGTAATTTTCTGCTGCTGCCAGAATGTTTACAATTTATTCTTAATTAACCACAAAATGATTCTGTAATCAGTGGCAAAGGCCAAAACTGTAGTAAGCTTTTTGTGAGTGTCTTTTTAAATTCATGCATTTGTTCTCAAGCCTTCTCTGGTTTGCGGAAGTGTAAAAGAGCCTCTAAGTTTTATTGTACTCTTGAAGGACTTATCTATCAAATTATGGAATCACAGAATGGTTTGGGTTTCCCTGGAAATGTCCAAGGCCAGGCTGGATGGGAATTGTACCAACATGGGCTAGTGGAAGGTGTCCCTGCCAATAGCAGGGGGTTGGAAAAAGAGGAATTTTAAGGACCCTTCTAAGCCAAACAATTTTGGGATTCTGTGATTTTTCAAAGCCTGGAGGATCTGTTCCTAAATCCGTTAGAAAAGCCCCAAATCTGCATACAAGTATTTTAAAAAGGGAACCTCATGGTTGGTGTTGGCAGCTCTGACCAAAATGTAGCTGAGAACTGGAAAGCACCAAGAGACAGTGTCTATAGTGGAGAGACAACTTTTGCTTGACATAAACAAGAGTTAAAAACCAGAACAGCTCTTTTCATTCTCTACCTGAACATCTAGGTGCAGTTGATTCACCAAGTTAGGACACGTCGCCTGGAACTGGCTCAAAATAATCCAGGTTGCACTAAAAAAATCGTCAGATGTCTGTGTTTGTGTATATTTATATGAAAAGTATTTAATATTTGCTTCCTGGCTCGTTAATAAATTTTGGCCAAACTAAACTCATATTGGTGCATTTTTCCTTGTTTTCTGTGCTTTCAGAATTCTGCAAAGCAGTGATAATTCATAACAATATGAACAAATGCAGGTGGTGCCTAGCTGAGTGGCTGCAGTGGATTCACTGGAGGGAAGGGATAACATCCTGAGGGACCCTGGCAGGACCCTGGGAAGTGGGTCCATGCAAATCCCATGAAGGTCAAGAGGCCAGGAGGCAAGGTGTTCCATCTGGGAAGGGGCAACAATGTCAGTAAAGACTGAGGGATGGAGGGATTGGCAGTAGCTCTGCCCAGGAGGACTTTGGGATGCTGGGGGATGAAACTTTGACAATGCCCTGGCCTTGTCCTTTCACAGCCTGGTCCCACAGGAGGGGATTCTGCCCCTCTGCCCCCCAGGTGAGACCCCACCTGCAGAGCTGCGCCCAGCCCTGGGGGCCTCGGAACAGACAGACATGGACCTATTAGAGCATGTCCAGAGGAGGCCACAAAAATGTTCAGGGGGCTGGAATAGCTCTCCACAGGCTTTGAGCAATCTGATCCTGTGCTAGATATCCCTGTCCATGACAGGAGGCCTGGATTAGATGAACTTGGAAGGTCCCTTCTAACCTAAACCATTCCATGACTCTGTGATTCTAAACCCCTCCACTGCTGATGGTGTATTTGTGCCATCCCTTCTGTACCAAGCTGCTGTAATGCAGCTCTTACCATGCACTGGTTTCTCTTCCAGAGTCCCAAAGTTGCCTCCAGCCTGCACCAACACCCCCACACACAAATCCCATACAGCAGCACAAGCACCAGCAGGGAATGTGGAGCCAGATGCAAGAAGTTTCAGATCCAAGTAGCTCATTTCTATCTTTTTTAATAATTTTTCTTAGCAAGTCCTCCCCAGCATCCAGCTGGTATTGCCAGTGGCTTAGAAAGCTGGAACTCTCTATGTGTTCAAATGAGAATCGACAGGGGTAAATACTAAAGAGCCCAAATGCATACTTGAGACAGATGCCATTGTAAGCAAGCTTAATAAAAATAAAAGCATATTTTGAAAAGAAGAAAAGAAAAAAAAGCCAACAAACCAAACAAAAAGGACTAGCACATTAATAAAGAGAATAGCCCTTGGCAAGGGCAAGGTGTCTGATGCAACTCAATAACGATATTCATGGGGTGTTTAATGAGCCCTATGTTATTGTGATATAAGGAAAAAAGTACAGAAGTGTTAAATGGAGCTTGAGGCTGTTTTGCAGATTTCTCAGAGCTTCAATTATTGGGAGACAGGGAGGCTGAGGGGAGGGACAGCTAGAGAGGAAAGTTTAAACAATTGTGACTCTTAAAGTCAGCTGTAAAATATCCTTCATCTGGCACTGCCAAGGGTTGGTCACGGAGCAGCTTGTTTTCTGTGGCTGCATTTTTAAACCTCGCACAAAGTGAAAGGAATGCCACCCTTGGAAACCAAGGGATATTGTGGATAACATCTCCTGGGTTACTCCTCGGTGTGACCCGCAGTCACTGCCAGGCTCCAGCACTCTGGGTGGGGGGCGAGTCACCCTGGGCAGGGCTGTGCCCAGGGAGCATTCCCAAGCTGTGCCCAGAGAGCATTCCCATGCAGTTCCCAGGGAACATTCCCAAGCTGTGCCCATAGAGAACATTCCCAAGCTGTGCCCAGAGAGCATTCCCATGCTGTTTCCAGGGAGCATTCCCACGCTGTGCCCATAGAGACCATTCCCATGCTGTGCCCAGGGACAGCATTCCCATTCCACAGAAAACCACTACCGTTTCACAGCACATCCTGAGTTGGAAGGGATCCACAAGGATCATGGAATTCCAGGTCCTCTTCCCAGTATAGGGAGAGAAACAGGGCTGGGCATGGCTGGCACGGCACAGTGGAACCCTCACGGGATTAATACACAGAATCCCAGAATCCCAGGATATGACGAGCTGAAAGGGACCTACAGGGATCATCCAATCCACCCCCTGGCCCTGCACAGACCCCCCAACAATCCCACCCTGTGCCCCAGAGGATCCTCCAAATCCTCCTGGAGCTCTGGCAGCCTTGGGGCCATGCCCACTGCCCTGGGGAGCCTGGTCAGTGCCCACCACCCTCTCGGAGATGAACCTTTTCCTGAGATCCCACCTGACCCTGCCCTGTCATAGCTCCAGCCATTCCCTGGGTGCTGTCCCTGCTCACACAGAGCAGACATCAGTGTGTGCCCACATCCACAGCTTGCTCAGTCCCTAGAGCTGATGTTGATCTTGTCCAGCATTAAATACCTCTAACTCAGGCTTTTTTCCATCCAGTCTCCCACTCCAAACCTGGTTATTTCCAGACTCTGTTTTCCTCCTCCACTAGTCCAGCCAGCTGGTGCAGATGGAAGTTTGTTAATGAGTCACACACAGATGAACAGAGCGTGAACTCTCAGGGAAAACTTAAAGCAGTTTATCATGTGTCAGGAAAGGATCAGGTTGGATCTCAGGGAACGGTTCTTCCCCCAGAGGGTGGTGGGCACTGACCAGGCTCCCCAGGGCAGTGGGCACAGCCCCAAGGCTGCCAGAGCTCCAGGAGGGTTTGGATGATCCTCTGGGGCACAGGGTGGGATTGCTGAGGTGTCTGTGCAGGGCCAGGGGTTGGACTGGGTGGTCCCTGTAGGTCCCTTCCAGATCAGCCCTCCCTGGTTCTATGTCATTAACCAGACACTTCCCCTAACCAGATGTCCATGCAATCCACACATCCCAACGTTCCACATCTCCTTCCACAGTGGACATCTCTGTGCTGCCAACTTCCAATTCCTTCCACACCATCATCCTTTCACTGCAGGCAAATCATGTTTCATACATTACATCTGCCGTTCATAAATATTTGACTGTGTCATTTTTATGAGGAGGAAACACTGAAAAGAAGAAAGCCCAGAGGAAACCTCGCACAACCTGCAACTGCAGAAATCCAAGCTTTTCCTGGCTCTTGTGGCTTTATATCCCTGACTCTACTGTGGAGGTAAGGCCTGGGTTAATACTGCAGTTATTCCTAAACTTTCCTGCCCAGATTCCCAGCATATGTACTGTGAGTGCTAGTGAGGGGTTTTTTCCAGGGGAAAAAAAATCCCAAATATATCTTCTGTTCCTCAAATTCACTATCATTTGTATTATCTACAAATAAAAGGACACATTTTTTGGGTAATAAAAATGGATGCAGGGCCACTGAATTGAACAGAGAAATGTGGAATGAAACATGAGATCTTTGTTTCAAGCTTTTCTACTTGTTAGATTGGAATCATGTTGAAAGGTCTGTTATAATCCAGTATTTCCATGGTATTCCTCTCAGTTATGCCTTGGGGAGAGCTATCCAAAGCTGCCTACTGTGTCTAATCTCCAGCCACTATGTGCCTTAATCCCATTATTCTGCATGTTTTTGCCATTTTTCCCATAATTTTGCATAAAGCATGTTTGCCGGTTTACATGTCCATATGGAATGCAAGATTCAGTTTATGAAGAGGCTTCATTCTGAGATTTGCACATTACCCAATTTAGCATGAAAGTATTTTCTCCTCTTGACAAATGTTAGATTGGAAAGATACATTATGTAATAAAATTCGGGGAAAAATGCCAAATCTGCAGGAACTTAGCATCATGAACATATTCAAAAGTGACTAAAAAATAACTGAAACATTTATACTCTCAAGTTGGAAGTATGGAAATAAACTTGAACTTAGAACCAAACAGCTTCTGCCTTCAAGGAGTCTGACATTTTCATCCCTAATAGTCCTCAAATTTCTAACAGAAATTTCTAACAGTATCTGTACACTGAAAACTGAAGATATAAATACGAATATATAGAAATATATGTATGCATCTGTTTATATATGCACTAGTTAGAAACAGTTTAAACTGCTCAGAGCATATGGCAAGACAGAATTTTTCCATGGATATTTAAAGAGAGCTGTAAAATGTGTCATCCCAGATGTAATGCTAATAATCATATTTAAATAACTGGATATTTCCTAAACAGCATTTTTCTAAGAGCCTTGCAAGTGCAGTAATGTCTCCAGCAGCGTTAGAGACTATTATCTAGAAGAACTCGTGAGGTCTGTAAGATGAATAAAAATCCGAATATTCAACGTTTGCAATGGCAACACGGCAGCAACATAATTATCCAGTTGATTTCACCAAGTGTTTTTTAAAGTCTTGGTGCAATGATTTTTTTCCCAAGATTTTTCTCCTGCTATTTTATCATGAAACCCCATTTTGTAAAATGAAATAACAAAGCTCTAGGTTGATTTCCAATAACTTTTTACGTTAAATGATCTCAAGTGAAACCAATATTCCTCCTTATTTTGGGGTTCATCCTTGATGCAGCCCCCAGATGAGGTGAGACCATGTAATGAACTAATCATTTTACAGACAACAGAATCCCTGAGGTTGGAAAAGCCCTCCCAGCCCACGGAGCCCACCCTGTGCCCGATGCCCACCTTGTCCCCCAGCCCAGAGCTCTGAGTGCCACGGCCAGTCCTGCCTTGGGCACCCCCAGGGCTGGGCACTCCAAACCTCCCTGGGCAGCCCCTCCCAAGGCCTGACCACCCTTTCCAGGAGGAAATTCGTCCTGCTGTCCAACCTGCCCCTGCCCTGGCACAGCCTGAGGCCGTTCCCTCTCCTCCTGTCCCTGTTCCCTGGGAGCAGAGGCCCAGCCACATGACACCCCATGGCTGGCATGGCACACCTGGGCCCAGCTGGACACAGCTGGGCTTATGTCCAGCCACTGTCACCAGCAACCCCAGTGCAGCTTTCCAGCCATGGCAAAACATGCACTTTTCAGGAACTGCTCAATGACACAGCCTGTGCTGGGGGAACTGCCCAGTTACAACCCAGAGGGACTTCAAGTTAGAGCATCCCAAGGTGGGAAAGCTGGGGAACAGCCTGTATTCCCAGACTGGGAACAAGCTGCCATGCAGAAAAGAAAACTGCAGTTCCAGGGAGAGAAGGAATTCCTCCCCGGCAGAGGAGCTGTGGCGATGCACCTGTGCCCATGTATTCCATGTACAGCAACCTGGATACCAAGCTCCTGTGAAGGGCTTTGCAGTTCTGCCGTGCTCTCCCTTGTTAAAGGGAATTAAAACCTGTGTGCATTAAAATCCTAAAGCTGCATCCATAGTCTGTGCTCCTCACTCTGGAAGTTTTATCTTCCAAAATATCTACAGATTTTTTATTTTTTTTTAAAGCAGAACAGGAACATTCAGATGGGCATTAGATGACAAGGAGAAAATTAGTTTCAGAAATTAGATCCTTCTAAGAGTTCTGGACCAAGACAATTTTTAATCAACTAAATATTTTCAATTTGACATGTAATTAAGTGCTGTGCTTCATTTTAGACCTAATTAACTTTTTTTTTAATCAATTAAAAATGAAAACACTACTTTAAAATGAAAGGGTATGTTTCATTTAGGAAATGCTGAAACCGTTTCACATAAAGCCTCTCTTTTCCAACAAGAAATTAATGACTGCATTTTATCTGTGTTTATTGATAGCTTTGGTCATGTAAAACTTTTCAATGACCTTAATAATCTTCAAAAAATTGTACCCACCTCTATCCAGGGTTGCTCTAACTCTTCTTTGTGTTGTCTCTGCCAAATTGTCACAAGTTGTGGCACCATAACCTGGGGCTACAGCTATGAAAAACAGTGCTTTAAAATTATTCGTACCAGAGATAATATTTGAAAAATAAACCTAAGCCAGTGCAAGTATAAAAGGTGGGGGGTTTTTTGCCATTTATATATTTCCTAGAGGAAATTTAATGTAAATATCCAATTCTGAAGGCTGGTGTCAGGGACTTGGAAGTGTACAAACACATCAGGAGCTTATCAGTGCAGCCAAGGATCACAGCAGTTTTCAGCACGCTGAAAGCTGATGGCAAATTCTGTCTGCACTTTGAAATTGCAGCATTAGAACCCGAGTCAGATTTGATCAGCTTCTGAGTAAATATTTCTAGCACAGTGCTAGGACAAGATATACAGGAAAATGACATGTAAGTTTTAAAATGCTGTTTGCAGAAGATGCAGAACCACTTCCATGTGCCCTGCTCCTCCTCCCCTCCAAAGAACCCAACCAAAACCCCAACCACACAAACACACAAAGGAGATGGATCAAGCACTCCGTGATCTGTTGTTGAAATCAATGCAGAAGACATTTGCTGACGGAGAGCAGCTCTGGAAGAAGTACCTGGGGGTCCTGCGGGACAACCAGCTGTCCCTGCCCAGCCGTGTGTGCTGGGGCCAAGGAGGGCAATGAGATCCTGGGGGCATCAGAAGGGCACTGGCAGCAGGTCAGGGAGGGCATCCTGCCCCTCTGCCCAGCCCTGGCAGGCACATCTGCAGGGCTGTGCCCAACTCTGGCTCCTCAGCACAGCAGGGCCAGGGAGCTCCTGCAGCGGGGCCAGCACAGGCTGCGGAGATGCCCAAGGGATGGAGCATCTCTGGGAGCAGCAAAGGCTGAGGGAGCTGGAGCTGTTCAGCCTCCAGAGGGGACACTGAGAGGGGACCTGCCCATGGGTGGCAGTGCCTGCAGGGAGGGGGCAGAGCAGGGACCAGGCTCTGCTCGGGGGGCCCAGCCATGGCACCAGAGGGACGGGCAGGAACTGATGCCCAGCAAGTCCCACCTGCACAGGAGCGAGAACTTCTTTGCTGAGCACTGACCCAGCCCTGAGCAGAGACCAGAGAGGGGCTGGAGTCTCCTCCCTGGGGATATTCCAGACCCTGTGGACATGACTCTGTGCCATGTGCTCTGGGATGGCCCTGCTGGAGCAGGGGGTGGCACCAGGTGACACACTCTGGGCGCTTCCAGTCTGACCCACTCTGGGATTCTGCGCTTGGCACTGGTAACATCACTTTAGGAGTGTTGTGTTTAGAGCTGGGCATGAGGAGATGCTGAGAGAGCTGGAACTGTTCAACCTGGAAAAAGAGAAGTTTGAGAGGTTCTTATCCCTCCCTTATTGTGAATAAACACCCAATGAAAGGGTGTACAGGAGGCAAGGACTGGTGCTTTCAGTGGTGTCCTGTGACAGGACATGAAGCAGTGGATCCAAAGTGAAATAAAACAAATTCCATTTAAACAGAAGAAATAATAATTATTTATGTTTCTGTTACCATGTTTGACAGGAATCAAACACGGCCACAGGTTGCCCAGAGAGACTGTGGATTTACCTTCCACAGATCACAGATTCATACAATCGTGGAATCATGAAGGTTGGGAAAGACCTCCAAGAGCATCAGGACCACCATGTCCACTAAACTGTACCACAAAGTGCCACATCTGCTTGCTTTTTGAACACTTCCTGGGATTGTGACTCCCATGAGTGTAGAGCCAATTTTAATTTTGTTTTTGCTTTCCATGTACAACCCTCTAAATTCACCTATAATGAATTTATGAAGTGCTGTACTTGGGAATGCTCAAGTGTTTTGTTTTCAGTGCTGGAGCAGAGGAGTCCCCTTAAGAAACATTAGTCCTAAGACTGAGACAGCAAAAAAAAAAAAAAAGACCATTTTTTTCAGGCAAATGTATGAAAATTCCAGTCCCTCTAACATCTGCCTGTTTGAATACCCAGGAACAGACACAGCTGTTCTTCTCCAAGCAAGGAGAGCACTTGTAGTGCAAGTACTTCATGGAGTGAATGGAGAAGGAACAAGTGTGATTAATAACCAACCACTGTTAATTAGCAGCCTCTCTTGTACTCTGTGCCAGAGGGTCTGCTAGTATAAATGACTGATTCCCTGCAGTGCCAAATAAACACAAGTTCATTATCCTTAATTTTCATTTTTTTTTGCAATTTCTCTTTAGACAAGAAATGGGTTGGCATATGACATCTGAGACTTTCCAAGTTCATAGGTGTTGTCTCATTTAAGAGTGTGGGACAGCACAAAAGCAGGATCCCTGGTTATTTAGTAGGGTTCTTGATTATTGTAATTATTTCATATTCTTTTAGTATTTTAAATTATTTATATTTAAAAGTAATAATTTATAAATTATTACTTAAGAGGAGGATTATTGATTTTTTCCAGACCCGGTTCATGCAACGATGTAACAAAGATATAAAAATATTAGTTCAAACCAAAGCTTAATATATCATTTTGAGTTTGATATGAGCTGGTAGAGCCTTCATGGAAGGCTTGGGGAAAATAATCATGGAGTGGGTCAGACTGGAAGTGCCCACAGTGTGTCACCTGGTGCCACCCCCTGCTCCAGCAGGGCCATCCCAGAGCACATGGCACAGAGTTGTGTCCATAGGGTCTGGAATATCCCCAGGGAGGAGACTCCAGCCCCTCTCTGGTCTCTGCTCAGGGCTGGGTCAGCACCCAGCAAAGAAGTTCTCCCTCCTGTGCAGGTGGGACTTGCTGGGCATCAGTTCCTGCCCGTCCCTCTGGTGCCATGGCTGGGCTCCCCGAGCAGAGCCTGGTCCCTGCTCTGCCCCCTCCCTGCAGGCACTGCCACCCATGGGCAGGTCCCCTCTCAGTGTCCCCTCTGGAGGCTGAACAGCCCCAGCTCCCTCAGCCTTTGCTGCTCCCAGAGATGCTCCATCCCTTGGGCATCTCCGCAGCCTGTGCTGACCCCGCTGCAGCAGCTCCCTGGCCCTGCTGTGCTGAGGAGCCAGAGCTGAGCACAGCCCTGCAGATGTGCCTGCCAGGGCTGGGCAGAGGGGCAGGATGCCCTCCCTGACCTGCTGCCAATGCCCTTTTGATGCCCCCAGGATCTCATTGCCCTCCTTGGCCCCTAGGGCTCACTGCTGCCTCCTTGAAGTTCTGGCAGTGCTCTGCTCTTTGAAAATTGTTTGAGGTTAACATAATAATAGGAAGAAATATCACCTATGTTAGTGTTGTCCTTCTTAGAGATGAGGAACAACTTCTCTTTCAGTTCCTGAACACTGTGGTCAAGGTGATATTGGCCAGGCAGGTTGTGGTTTTCACCTTGCCAAGCCATTTCCATCTTCAGGTGACTTCCAAAACACTTGGCTACATCAGGGAACATACCTGAGCCTAATTTTACCCACTTTTGAAGTGCATCAAGTGATTGTGGGTTCACAGACAGAGCTGGACAGGTCAGGACAAGAACTGAAGAACAGTTAATTCCTACGTTGCTAATGATCTGAAAAAAATAGCACCTCCAAAACTGTGAGGTTATCACCTATTCTGTGTTCTGTTATTGACCTCATTAAACTCAAAGACAGCAAACGATAACTGCCCATGGAAATTGTAATTTCCCAATGTGTTATCTCCTTTCTTCTTCAGATTTAGTATTGCCTTATTCAATACAATATAATTGTGCGGAAGAATTTCTCTCAGCTTCCATTTGATGGACGTGTTACTGCTGTGTGCCAATAGAACTCCTAATTCTGGAACTAAGCATTGGATCAGTTAATAAAATTGATAGCAGATGTGAGCTAACGTCACACAGCCGGAAGTTGGTGGGAATGTGGCACACATACTCATGTTAACTCTGCCCCGGTGTCATAATGCTAAATTCAAGCAAAAAAACCAAAGCAAAGCAAGCTCTTAAGAGGTTTAGAAAATTATGGAGTAAAAATTAAAGTTATGGAACTTGAAATTTATTGTTTCCCTAATTTATCTGTTGGGTTTTTGTCTGTTTGTTTGTTCTGAAGGAAGCCATACCCGTTATTTTTCAAACTTTGTTTTCAAAAAGAGCTCAAATTCTTTTAGCTTGGCACATCTTTCCAATACAATCTAAAGTTTGTTAACATGCCCCTGACATTCCTTAAGGAAATCTATTCAATCTTTCGGCACATATATATTTTCTTCTGATTCAGATCCATCTGCTCAGGCAGTGAAATATGAGAACATTTCTTAGTTAAAAGTTTAGTACTTTCAAGGTTTTGACTGACACAGATCTATCCCTCAGCTGGGGGATACCAGTTAAACCACTCATTGAAGAATTCTTTGACCTTTTGCAGAATTGAACTCCAAAACCACCACCATCTGCCACATAAAAATCTAAATCACAGTGTACTTGGGGGAAAGAAACCAAAATCCCAAACCGAAAATGAATGGGTAACAAGGTCTCAAAAATGCTAAATAGAAGACTTTATTTTCAACTGACCTGAACTTTTCTGGATTTGAATATCAGGTGACCATGAAGAACACAGTGATGCTGTTTGGATGTGCTTGAGGGTGACTAGACAGCTCTGGAGGTCAGAGCAGTGCACAGCTCATGGTGGAACCTCTTCTGGTTTCTACAACAGCAATCTTGGAAGATGGACAAGTGCTTGTGAGAGACAGGATCCACCTGGCAAAGCTTGGCCCATCTGGAAAGGAGACCTTGAACCTCAGAGCTGGGAAATTAGCCAGACTCACTGCTCCTTGGGAGTGTCTTTCTCGGAACATGAGGAGCAAAGAGGGGGAACTGGAGGTCTGTGTGCAGTTATAGGACTAGAGTCTCCTTGGGACAATCAAAGGGTGGTGGGAACACTGCACTGGATGGGAGAAGGTCTGGGGGGAAGGGCGGGAGGAAAGGCAGGAGGGCGAGGAAACCATGGAGCTCTGCCTTGGAGCAGAGGACGAGCCAGCTCAGAGTCAGGAGCAGAGGACAGACCCACATGGGCAATGTTAAGTGTCCAAGGCCAGGTTGGATGGAGCTAGGATCAACCTGGGCTAGTGGAAGATGTCCCTTCCCATGGCAGGGGGTGGAAGGAGATGAACCTTGACATCCCTTCCAGCCCATTCCATGATTCTCTGATTCCATGATTGTGGTGACGCTGCTACAGACCACTGGATTGAGAAGAAACAGATGAGCTGCAGAAACAGATGAGCCGATGAGTTTGCAGAAATTCCAACAGGAATCTCATGGAATTCAACAGAGGGAAAGGCTGAGTTCAGCCACTGGGGTGGACTAAATCCGTGCTCTAGTCCTTGGTGGGACCACAAGGCTTGAAGCGCTTTGTGGAGAAGGACCTGGGGGTCCTGCTGAACACCAAAATTAAACGTGGGCCAGCAATGTGCTCAAAGGAAGCCAACAGCCTTCTGGGCGCAGTCAGAAGGTCAAGGGAAGGGTTCTTTCCACTTCCCACAGGAGCAGAAGATACAGCTAGAGTGATGTGGTGAGTGCTGGACTCTGAAGAGGAGAGCGACATGGACTTACCAGGGTTAGTCCAGCAAAGCGCTTCATTTGGGGTTGCTTTAAGAACAGGGGGTTGGACCAGCCAATGCCCAGATGTGTTTTCCAACCTCAACTATTCCATGGTCCAGATATTTTGTAAGTTATTCTTTAAGTTGCTGGAAGAGGTCCCTGCCCAAGGCAGGGGCTTGGAACTAGATGATCTCTAAGGTCACTTCCAACCCAAACCATCCTGGGATTCTCTGACCAAAGTAGTTTCCAAAGTAACATTTGATGTGGAAACATCCCCTGAACATGCCAAATTCTGTTATGTGGAGCACCAAGCATTTCCCCCTAAAAGGCTCTAAAATGCCTGATAATAACCTCTGCGAGCTAAAAGCATGTGAATGTTTTGAATATTTTGATGAAAGCATCTGTGAGTGTCCAGTGCTTCCATTACAGCAATTCTCTCAAATCTGGTAAGTGGAAAGAATTACAGCGAAATAAGCATCAAAGTGAGTGTGAAAATACGAGAACTTTGACAACAGCTGTTCTTTCAAGGGTGAGAACTGCTGGTCCACAAACCAGTGAATCAATGAAACTTCTAAGTGAAATTTAGGAGTGGCATCAGTTAAGTAGAGGGGACACCTGCAGAACATCTTCTGCATTCACCTCAGTAATTACAGAACATCCATCACTCCAGAATCTTCTCCACATTCTCCAACCTGCATTAGTGTACCAATCTCTCATTTCTCTGTCAGATAATTTATGTTGCTTATCTTTAGCATGTACTGCCGAGCCATTATTCACACATCTTGCTACTATAAAAACAACAATGTGCAGACAAGTCTGGCACTTCTCTCTGGAGGCAGCAAGACTGGGGCCAAATCTGAATTTATGGTGGTAAAAAGTTTCTATTCTACTGCCAAATACTTTAAAAGCCTTGCACTTTGACAGCTCTGGAGTGCTGAGAAATTCTAGCTGTTATAGTGTTTTTTGAAAAATAAACATTTAGTCATCACAATTAATGTGGTGGATGCCCGGTCCAAGACTATAAGGAATTAATGTGCAGCAGTAAATCAAAAAGATGAGTGAAGTCTTCCCCTCCAGAGGATTACAATATCAATAAAGGAAACTGAGATGGAAAAATGTAGAAATAGTCATTAAAACACTTTGTTCCAGCTTAGAATTCATTTTAATTTACAATAATATAAAAGTTTTCTGATTTCTTTTAACCCTACTGTTTTCCGACTGCTTCTCTCATGCAGGGAAGAGACTTTATTTACCTGAACAGGCAGAGCAAGGTGAATGAAGCAACTGGAGTGAAGTTATTGTGATTTTAGAAACCAGAATATTGCACAATTTCTACACTCCTTCATAGGTATTATTGCAAACCATGTAGGCCTGGGAGAATCAATTATGGACACGTTTTTTACCTGGTGGAGAAAGACATGGAATTGCCAAAGGATACTTGTGTGCACAGAGAGAAGTTCTCAGGTGATGTGAGAGGGAAGGGAAAATTCCTAGTGGAAGTCCTTGCTTAAACCAGAAAATCAAGGATGTTTTTTTTATAACAATGATGGTAAGGGTTAATTAGATTGGGGGAGGTTTTGGAGAACAATGTTAAAATGCTAGTATTTCAAAATTCTGTAAACATCTCTACTAGGAACATGTATTTGTCCAGGTTGTGGACTCCCCATCCCTGGAAGTGTCCAAGGCCAGGTTGGATGGGGTTTGGAGCAACCTGGCCTAGTGGGAAGTGTCCCTGCCCATGGCAGGGAATGGGATGAGATGAGCTTCATGGTCTCTTCCAACCCAAAGTATTCCATGATTCTATTATTTATCTACTTTCTTTTCCAGTCAGTAGAGTCAAAAGCAGTGAGCAAAGCAAAAGAAAGACAGTAAATTCATGAAACTGCCCAAACCCATCACAAAAAGTGTATAACCTATTCATGGCTGCAAAGCGCTTCCAATGAAAGCAAGACAAATTACTTCTTAATCCCTATAACCTTTTCAAGAACAATCAGGGACTGTCAAAGGAACTGCAATTATTTACAAATCTGAGGGGCTTTCTCCTTCCAGCAAGAAAATTTATGTAACAACCCAAAGTGCTATTTCACTTTGGTTGTCTTTGCCACCTTTACACGTTATCCTCAAATAAAATGTTAAGTTAAGCAGAAAAACTCAAATGTGAATATGATGCAGTGCCAGAGAAAGGTCTTTTACACGTTTCTTCCTCCCTGTTTTCCAACAGCAAACCAGCAGCAATACCTACCACCAGTTTCCCTCCTTTGGAATACCAGTAGTTCTGTGAAGGGTTGTCCTTGGCTGGCTCTTGGATGCTCAGGGAATTCTCAGCTCCTCTCTCACAGAGCATCCCCAATCCCAACACCTCAACCCCTCAAACCCCAAAGAAATACCTGCCCATATTTGCAGAGAATATTTCAACTTCCAGCTGGCTTGGAGAACCATCCAACTTTGCCTTCAAGACATATTGAATTATAGCTTAGTTTTGTTTGCCATTGTTTGCACCTGCAATTTCTACATTAAAAATAATTCTGAAGACATCAAGCAAAACTGAACCTTTCAGGTTCACAAAAATTAAAGATTACACTGTAGTTTTTATTATTACTAGGAAAAAAGTACTGCATGCCCAAAGCATTACTGAAAGTCTTGCAAAGGCCTCTTATTATGGAAAACATGTCCATGTCTACTGGTTTATCCTTTTCTACTGGAATAGGCAAGTTTTCTATTTGATTTGTATTAGTGATAAGTTTCCCATTAAAATCTAAGTTAAGGAAAGAATAAAAAGAGTCTCACTTGTTTTGGTACATTAAACAGGTTTTTACCTTGGTCCAATATGTGTCAGATCAGCATAGTTTTATATAAGCAAGTTTTAATTACCTGAAATGCAAAATTAATAGTTTCCTGTGGTTTTAGAAAGGGCTTTTCACATGATTTAAACAAACACTTATTTATTTAGATCAAAGAAAGCAATTAAAGGTATTTGGACAAATTTTAATTACACAAAACATATTTGTATTTCTAACCCAAAGCCAGTTCTATTGAATGTTGTTTAAAAATGCATTATTCTCATTCAGCGAGTATATTAATCCTATAAGTTCTCGAAAAGCTTAAAAAATAAAAGGTTTTTCCCTTAGTTTTCTAATTCACACTGCAGGAAACCCGGAAAAGTGGTGCTGGGGGCTGATGTTTTCCTCATTTCTCACACTGATACCACTTGCTCATGACGCACAAATGTCAGATAAAACCTATAAAGAAGGGTCCAGTGACACCAGTTTGAATTAGACCCCCTTAACCAATTGTCAAGCTGGCATTCATTTAGGGCTGGGAAATCCCCTGAGCTTGATGTGTTTTATCCAAAAGGGATATTTCCCCGAGGGGTTGGAACTAGATGACCTTTAAAGTCCCTTCCTCCCCAAACTGTTCTATGATGCTATGACTTTTCACGCATTTCTTGGCTCAGCTTCTCTTTGAACCCTTGTGCAACTGTGTCACCTGTGACATCCTGTGGCAAGAACTCCAGCCCTTCCATGGCACTGCCTGCTTCCCACCCTGAAACTAACACCTCACGTGCCAGCCCTCAGGCCTGTCCAACGCTCTCAAGCTTCTTCCCACTGAGTTCAGGAATATTTCCAAGGAAGGTGACAAACTCGGAGGGCTGGTCTTTTTACAGTCCTGGTTCCTGGCCATAGCTGGAGACTGCTGTAGGCAGTGGGCTTTCCATCCCCGCTTCCATGCACCCCTGAGGAAAAAGGGAAGCAGGCAGCAGGGCATGGAGATCCTTGGCTGGTTACACGCAGTGCAAACAAAATATCCTATTGCTATATTGCCAATGTTTTAGGCTCCAAGCCCCCACATTCCCAGTGGGCTACTAAGGGGTCTAAAACCTTTGGTGTAGCTACAAGCAGGAAGAAAGAAATCCACCAAGAGATTATTTAAGTGTTGTAGTTTTTTTAAAAAAAATCAAATGAAAGTACAAGCAAAAATATGCGACATCGCATTCTCCTGTTGCACAGTTAATGTTTCCTGGGCATTTTGCAACACTTGAGTCAGTGTTATGGTGGAATCAACAATTTAATCCCAGCTCAACTTGAGGCTTCTCAGCCATCTGTGAAAAGCAAGTTGTCCCTCTGAGTCATATCTTTTTATCCCTCCTGCCTCCTAGAGTTCATCCTCTAGCTGACTTCCCCTCATGGGGTTGCAGGCTCTTATCGCCAATGGATTTGCTTCCTACCCACCAGCCACAAAAGGCATCACCCAATTTTCCTTTCTTTCTCGAGTGCTTCTCCTGTTCTCTGCACTGTGAGCTGAACATCCCTGCCCAGCCTAAGAGTTCAGCCAGCAGCAAAGTGAAGACTTTAAGGACAACAAAATGCCTCTCCATTATTTTTCCTGTTGTGTGGACCTGCTGGCAGTGACTAGCAGGAATCAGTATCAGTAACAGGGAAGAGACACAGATATATGACGTGGTTTGGAATACAGCTGGGACTTTTTAGTCTGGAGAAAAGGAACAGCAATACAGTTTAGTAGACAAAGTGGTACTCAGTGGAAGGTTGGACTTGATGACCCTGGAGGTCTTTTCCAACCTTAATGACTCTGTGATTCTGTATTTCTGTACAAGATGCTTAAGCCCCTGATTACAGCAATGAACTCCCAGCAGTGAGAAGTAATGATGTTTCCATAGGGTCAATTTTGGGTCAAAGATAAAACATTGAATTTTTCTGTGCTTGGGGTTTGTTCAGTGGTCCAAGCTTTGCTCAGCTCCATCAATGAAGTGAGTAGCACTTTATCCAGGGTCAAGTTCTAATTTCCCTGGGAATGTTATTTATGTTTTTCCCTGGGATCTCGTAGTTGATGAAGCAACATAAGGCATGAAATGCTACTTGATATGAATAAAAGTTCAGGAATCAGCCAGGGAGGTTGGAACCAGATGATCTTTAGAGTCCCTTGCAATCCAAACTACTCTATGATGCTATGATTATATGTATGTGCATAATATTAAAGCATCTCTAAGGAAAAGTGACCCTGAAAGGATGCTCTAGGATAAGTATGGAAAGTAATCCAATAAAAAACAAGCTTCACAGGAACAACAAACCAAACAACTCCAATCTGTTCCAAGCAGCAATTCTCTTCAGTTTTTTCTATTTTCAGTACTTGTACACAACTTATTTTGGCTGTTTTTTTCCCTTCACTTCTGTAGATTTTAATCTAAATTAGTGTAAAACTAATGGATGAACTAGCAAGCCTCTGTTAGGTAGAGAGAAATAGATATAACACCTTTCTATTTACCAAGAGCAGCCAGCTTGTTATTGAGCACTGAATTGGCTATTATGCTGTTCTGGCAGACATAAAGAGACATTTGAAAGGTATCATCCCAGCTGCCCACAGAAATCCAACACGATGCAGCACTTTTTCATCTGGTGGTGTACATCTGTTTGCAGTAGCTCCTTTAGCACATTCTCCTGCTGAAATAAGGACACAAAGAGACAGAAATGGAGCATTTGTGGCAGGCAGAGTTCATCCTACTGCTCCTGGATAAGACACTGACAATGAACAGTAATAGAGCAAACCATCTCAGTCTGAGCTGAAAATGCCATTAATATAATCTGTTCCCTCACACTGTGAGAAATGAAGTTGCTGTATTAGAATTAAAAATACAAAATGTCTTCTCCATGCTGAGGAAGAAGCTGGTTTATGTTAGGAATGTTTTATGTTATTGCTCCTTTATTTTTTCCAGTGTCTGTGGTTAAGTAAAAAATAAAGATAATTTTGTGAAGGAAAATGAAACTACTGACTAAACAAATCCCCCTCACTTTCCAGTTCCTCTGCTAGTTACATCCCAAGGAAAACATGAAGATTAGCAGAGGAATTTATAGGGGGAAACACGAAAAAATCTTTTGTGTCAAATCTGCTGGAAGAAAGCTTCCCAATAAGGAGGGTTAATAGAAAGTTTAAGTAAAATTCACATATATATGTGTGTGTATATATATGTATATATCAAATACTGCTGGAAAAACAGTGTTGATCATGACACATGACATTAGTTAATATTTCTACTCAAAGGGGAAATAATGGTTTACAGAATCACAGAGTCTCCTGAGCTGGAAGGGACCCCAAGGACCATCCAGTCCAAGCCCTGGTCCTGCACAGACACCCCAAGAGTCCCACCCTGTGCCCCAGAGAATCACCCAAACCCTCCTGGAGCTCTGACAGCCTTGGGGCCGTGCCCACTGCCCTGGGGAGCCTGGTCAGTGCCCACAGCCCTCTGGGGGAAGGACCTTTTCCTGAGATCCCACCTGACCCTGCCCTGACACAGCTCCAGACCATTCCCTGGGTGCTGTCCCTCTTTAAAAAAACCCACCAAAACAAAATAAATCTCAGAATCAGAAACACAGAATCCTCAAGGTTGGAAAAGCCCTGCCAGCCCACAGAGCCCTCGCTGTGCCCGATGCCCACCTTGTCCCCCAGCCCAGAGCTCTGAGTGCCACGGCCGGCCCTGCCTTGGGCATCTCCAGGGCTGGGCACTCCAACCCTCCCTGGGCAACCCCTTTCAATGCCTGACCATCCTTTCCAGGAGGAAATTCCTCCTGCTGTCCCACCTGCCCCTGCCCTGTCCCACCTGAGGCCGTTCTCTCTCCTCCTGTCCCTGTTCCCTGGGAGCAGAGCCCGACCCACCCTGGTTCCCCCCTTATTTACCCTCATTAAAAGACAAATTCAATCCAGAGAAGAGCCCACTTGGGCAATATAATTTAATTCTATATTTGTAATACACTGTATTTGTTAAAGGGCTGTCAATAACATAATGGCTTGTTGGTGCTCACTCTTAACCCAATCTCCTCAAAGGCATCACTTACAAGCCCTTTTTTCCTAATTCGGGCCTATGAGAACTCCTTAAAAAGAATAAATTTGTGAGAAAAAGACTTCTTTATTGGGAAAACAAAGCAAAGTAAATCGACCCCATAAAACACAGCAGACTTATGACAAATGCTGAAATGTTCTTTCCTTTTCATTGCTGTATTTCTGCCACCAGAGGAAAAAAAAGGAAAAGGTGTGATGATAAAGGAGTATCATTTCTTTTGACTTTCTAACAGGAATAGCAAAGACCCTTAAGTATATCATACACTGGGCTAAAACATATTTCATTTCCAATTCTTTGAATAAAGCTTTTTGGTTTTTTTCCCTATAAATATGGTCTTTTATCAATATGATTTTGTCTGCATTGTTCAGCAGGAGCACAGACACACATCAACAATGTCTGACAAAACAATGGGATAAAAGAGAAGGAGTTGGTGGAAAAGGAAATATATCTTCATGGCTCTGCAACTTTTCCCTTTCCCAGTAAAAACACGGAACAATTTTCACAGTGGGAACTCAGCAAATCTGCAGGATGCTCCTTTAAAGCATCAATCAATGCACTTAAAGGGTTTTTTTCAGCGCAAAACTGGATTAGAATGCAAATGAAAGTGAGTGAATTGGAAACCCAATGCAAGTCAGTGGTGACATTACCTCAGAGAAACTATTTCATCTCCTTTCTGCTGCTTTTCTCAGTCCATTTGATGAAGTAGTGCAGCAGCTGGCACAGCTGGCACAGCTGCTCCTTGGCACCCTCTCTGCCAACCACTAAAGTAGCAAGGAAAAAAAACCCACAACCCCTTTTCAGTGTATCTAAAAATACTTTTACCACGGTCTGAGTAGTGCAGATTTATTAATGTATTTCTTTGCCTCAGCATCAATTGCTGCCTGCTTGAAAGGAAAGAACAGTAAAAATAAGGAAAAAAACCTGCTATAAATTATGGCACTCAAGCAAACTAAGCTCCAATGTTCCTGTAGCCACACAGGACAATAGGATTTAGGTGGCTGGGTTGTTCTGGTGGCTTCGACAGCTTTAGGATTCTTCATAATCTGGAGGATGCTCAGAAAAGGGAAGTGGGAGAGGGACCTGAGCTGCTGTTTACAAGGCTGGAGGATTTGCTGCTGCCTCAGCACACCATGAATAATCTTTTGAAGCTTCCAGCACTCTTCTTTCTTCTGTTTTTTTTTTTCCTTTATTTCTTTTTTTTCCCAGATAAATGTTCTCGCTGCTCCAACATCCCTTCTCATTATTATGACAGTCCTTTTTCAAATGTAAGCAATAAAAAGCTTTTTGTGTTTTTATCAGATTCATGTGAAAGAAGGGGGAAATTTGAGTTCATCTAGAGACATCTGGCAAAATAAACAAGCCTGACACGGTCAGAGGGGAGGAGCAGCCACTGAAACATTTTATATTTAGGAGTCATTTTCCTCAGCTTGAAAAAAAAAGACAACCAAAATATCCCAGAATGATATTACAGATACCCCAGAATCCTCAGAGCTGGGAGGGACCTGCAAGGATCATCGAGTCCAACTCTTAATGCAAGAGAAGTTTGAAAGTGAAAAATCCAGTGATGGGGGGTTTTTTGTGTGTAAGACTTATTTTAGTATATAAATCTTAGCTATTTCAATTTTTAGGATTTTTATGGTGTGTTGTCATCTTACATGGCATTACTGTCGATATTTAACTCAATTTAAGAGCTGACTCTTTCAGCTGGAGTACTAACAGCCTTTCTCCCATCTTCAAAAATCAGAAGTAAAAAAAAAAACCACCTGTTGATTCATCTGAACCTTTTTCTTGATGTTTTCCAGCATTTTGTCGTATGTTCTATTAGAATTCTATTTTTTTTTTGGTTTGTATTTTATTTTTGGTATAACAACAAGAAGGCTTTTTAAATGGTTGTTACAATAGAGTTTAACCATTTACAAAGTACCACAAGCAATCAAGCAACCACAGAATCACAGAATCGTGGAATGGTTTGGGTGGAAAAGGACCTTAAAACTCACCCAGTTCCTCCTGAGTGATTACACACCTACAACTCACAGGATTTAGGATTCAAAGCCTGCAGTGACCCAAACTAATTAATGAGAAGCAAAAAAACCCCCCATATTTCTGAAAGGAAATAATGAAAAAGTTTGATTGCTGGTTTTCTTTTTTTTTTTAATCTCAATGAAAACATTTTTATTTTAGCACTATTAAATCAAAACTGAGAGATTAGTATTCGTTTCCATAACCTCAACAGGCACATAATGAGATTATTTCTTCTATTTCCACGAACTAAAGAATTATGTGTGTCTTTTGCAGATGTTCCTTAAGTTTTTGTTTGGAAAACAAGTAGAGAGTAAAATCTAGATATTTTCCAACTATATAAATATGTCTTTTTTTTTTTCCCTACAGGGTAAAGACACCCTTCTTTAAACACCTAAATGTCAAGAGCTGTTAAATTGATACCAGTTTAACCTGAAGAAGCTGAGCTCCTAAAAAACTGACAGTGACAATTAATTCATGCATTTTTATTTGAAAGGAACTTGATTAAAGACTTAGGATGGGCTTCATTGAGAGGCCAGATGACTTTTTTGAACTCATAGAAAATGTTTAAAAATGTGGGAGTTTGACATGGATAACGTGGAGATGTAAAACTGCCCTATCTTTGCTTTGCATCAGCAGAATGAATTGCCTCTAAAACCCCTCATGTAAGCCTACAGCACTAATGATAAAGTAATTTTTAATGCATTTCAATCTTATACTTTTCCCCTTTTTTCCCTGTGTATTTGGTACAGAGTACCTGAAAAACCTGCATCAAATTATATTCAGTAAATGCAGCCCCTGACTAGAAAGCAGCATGATAATTAAAGCTCATTAATTAGCTTTTTATTTGCTCTCTAACCCCTTGCCAAGGAACTAGTAATCCTCCCAATCCTCCTCCAATAGCCGTGCCCTTCCAATCCATCTTCCAGGAAGTATGGCAGTGCTGGATTGATTTCAGCACTCAACCCCAAATCAACATAAAAATCAGCCAGGAGAGATTTTTCTGGCCTGAAACCTCTGCCCAATATTCCTACTTTTATTACTTTGACCATTTATAACTCTCAAAGCAGCAGCCCGAGAGATTAATGACTTGTGTGTTGCTCAAGCTTGAAAGTAACAAAGCTGATATACCAATCTTTCAAATAATAACACATCAGATAATTGACAAATCTAGATAAGCCATTTTTTTCCCCTGTTATCAGCTGGTTTTGCCACATAACGATGTCCTCTCATCACAGTTCTCTCACTGAAGTCAGATGAGAATGCTGTGAAATCACCACAGTTTATTTATGCAAACCATTTTCTCCCTGATCTTCCTATAATCATGGAATAGTTTGAGTTGGGAGGGAATTCGTGAAGCTTTCGAGAGCACGGAGTGGAGTCAGACAATGCAAACAGCAGAAAACTGAAAATCGTGTAGAAATATTGACCTTTTCTCAAGGACAGGACTCTTGAGAACAAGCAGAATAGAAGGTGCAGAGCAATCAGGACCGATCCCAAAAGAATTAGTCATCAATAGTGAAAGGAAGCAGCAAACTTGGCCACCTTTGATAATTCTTTGGCCAACCAGAATATTTTCATGCTGTTGAGACAACATATGCCCCGAGAACTTTCTTGTTAAGGATCCAGCAAACATCAGAAATTAGGAAACCACTCTGTATGGATCCTTTTCTACGGGACAGGAGAGACAACTGAGGCATCTCGAGGCAAATTTGGTTCCGTTGCAAGATGTTAAACACAAATACATTTCAGTGTGACCCCTGAAACACAGGGAAAATGTGTTGTGTCATGGCATTTTTTTCCCTTAACCCCGTATTTATGAAAATCCTGCATTATAGGACTTCAAACATTTCAGAATGCAGTTTTCTAAACCTATATGCAGTGAGGAATGAAAAAAAAACAAAAAAAAATTACATGGTATAGCTGAAGTCAGTTCAGTATAAAGGTATATTTGAGTGTTTTTAGGGGTTTTATTCCAAACGAGGTGTGAGGTCTGTATAGTTATAGGGGGAAATAGAACATTTCTCTGTGTCTTATGTTACTTTCCTGTGATAATCTCATTGCCACCGGTGTGGTTTCTACATGCCCATATTTTCCCCTCAATAAAACACAAAACTCTCATCTAACACCAAGCTAGAATATTGCCTTGCTGTTCCAGCAAACTAGAATAATTCTTATTAAATTAAGAGCTGTTGTGCCGCTAGGGTTGGGAAGTAATTTTTTAATCAGATTTCCTCGTGGAAAGGATGCATTTCCTGAAATCCTGACGCATTCCCAGAATGTGTTTTGTTTTGCAGTGACCGGTGCCAGACCAGGTAGGATTAACCACACGGTTCCTGCTGCTGCTTCTCTTCACCTCCTCACTGCCTTTTTACACAAGTCTAAAGACAAAAAGTTCAATGTTCTCAAAATCTCCACGAAAGAGCCCCAAAACCTGTGAAGTTCCGGCTTAGAGTGAGTACCATTTAGAAAAGTCAAACCCTTGAGAACTCAGGAGTGAAATGGGCTCTAAGGGTTCTTTTTTCAAAGCTGTAGGGCTGAAACCCAGCATAAAAAAGCATTTTTGGGTCCCCCACACTTCACAACGAGAGGAGAGATGCCACAGAATCAGGGGAGGCAAAATTTCAGTGAAGAAAGCCAAAATAAGTATTTTTAAAATTCCTAGACTGGCCTTTCTAAAGTGATTTGTGAACTAAAGCCTCCCTTAAGTACAAAAACTCATGGTTTCAGATGCAAACACCTCTATTCTTCCCAGTACATTTTTCTCAGCATGGATGACAGAAATTCAGAAATAATTACCCAAACTTCCTAAAGGGAGTGAAATAAAAGCAGAAGAAGGTCCTGAAGAGTCAGAAACTCTGTTCTTCTTTCCCTTAAATTCAATAAGGAGCTAAGTTGGAAGTTTTTCTTCAAGCAAATTGAAAGAAGGCTCCTCTCAGCAGTTCAACAGCTTCATCTTTGACCTCTTATTTCATAAAGAGCCTCAGTGAAGGTTTTTTTAAGGAAAAAAATGAATTGCAAATCTGCCGTGATTATTTTTTTTTTGGTCAGAAAAGTCTCCCTGTGCTTTAACAGAGGTGGTAATTTGCTTCTGGAGGAAAAAGCAGAGCAGATTACAAAACAAGCACGTATTTGGAAGGAATTGTTTGGGGAATAGCCCACGGTGTGTGCTCAGCAGCCTATCCCTTCCCTTGTGAGAACTGCGTGTGAAGCCCTTTAATCAGTGCATTTCACACACACTTTCGCTCGGCTCCACTTTTGGTGGTTAAATATGGAGTTGACATCTTTTTGTTAGTTCGATATTTGGGTTTTTTTAATTCTGTATTTTGTCATAATCACTAGTGCTGGAACACACTAGAAGAGGAGAATAAAAAAAAATCACAGCCAACAAAGTGAATTTTTTTTTGCTAGTGGAAATATATATTTTCTACATAATCATTGTGCCTTTTATTCCGAGTTCTATACACCTCTAGGGGGATAAAGAAGCATAAATAACAGAAGGAAGGAACAATTTTTTTTGGCATACGAGGCTGCTGCTTCTGGCTAATTCCAGGATACACCTAGTTAAGTGAATTAGTAGATTTTGCCCTTTCCCATAACAACTTTAAGGAAGATAATTGAGAATCTCAGCAGGTGGAAAGCACAGTGGTTGGGCAGATAAGGGCACCCCTCAGAGCTAAAAGACACAGTGGCTGCTGCCTGGAACTGTCCACACGATGCTCCAAGGTAGAGAACTATTTCACTCATAAACATAAGAGCAGATAAAGCAGGATTAAGAACATTAGTTCCTAATAAGAATAATAATTACTAGAGTAATACCAGCTTGCTTTGAGCTCCAGCACACAACCACAGCAGAACTGGTGGAGAAAAAACCAGGATTTTTTGGTTTTGGGTTTTTTGTTTTTTTTTCAAAATTGCCACAGCCAGGAAATGCCCTCAGGTCTTGTATTAACCATCCCTGATGCCAACTGTGCATGGCTCCAGTCCTGGCCTGTTGGGCTTGTTATCGACTTGGTGTCACATCTCTTTTTCCAACCTGCAGCTTAACTGGTGGACAACAGCAAACAGCTTCAAAATACAGGCACAGGGTCAAACCAGGAGCTCAGAACCATTACTGGGTTGCATTGAAAAAAATGAAACAGGAGGGGAGGAAATGACCTCAAGTGACACCAGGGAAGGTTTAGATCAGATATCAGGAAAAAGATTCTACTCAGGAAGGGTCACCAAGCATTGGAAGGGGCTGCCCAGGGAAGTGGTGGGGTCACCACTCCTGGAAGAGTTCAAAAAACGTGGCACTTGAGGATGTGGTTTAGTGGTGAGCACAGTGATGGGCTGGTGGTTGGGCTTGATGATTGTGAAGCTCTTTTCCAGCCTTAAGGATTCTGTGATTCTACTTATGATTCTAAAAGGAATCTTGAGGGCTGCAAAAAGGGTGTTTTTTTTAAGGGTGCCAAAAGGAAATGGAAACAGGTGAGAGAAAATAAAGGGCTGAGGAACAGGGCAGGGCAGCTGCTCTGGCCTGGGAGACTGCACAGGTCAGGATTGGGAACTAAAGAGTCTGGGAATGGCAGCCAAGGGTTCAGAACCATCTAAAACTGAATCATAAACTCATAGATTCATAGAGTCATAGAATCAGCTGGGTTGGAAGAGACCTACAAGAGCAGCAAGTCCAACCCTTGACCCAACCCCACTGTGATTACCAGACCATGGCACTGAGTGCCACATCCAGTCTCATCTTAAACACCTTCAGGGATGGAGAATCCACCACTTCTCTATGGGAGACAACCTAAAACTGGGAAAGGAGGGGGAGGAAAGAAGATGTTCACTTCAGACACAGATGATTTTTTTTTTTATTTTTATTTTCTGTATTAAATAAAAATTCTCTGCTATCATTTTAGCCTGTGTGAAGTACACAGGCCATTTCTGCCTCTCCTTCCAATCCAAAAGGTTTATAATTGTGGAATGAAAAGGCTTGAAATCCGTAATCTGAATTTATACCAATGAAAAAGCCAGGCTTTAATGACTGAATCACTTTAATGAGCTCTGGATCTGACCAATCACTCAATGAAAATGTTACACAGTGAGTGGTTTTTATGGATTTAGAGCCTCTTGCCATGAGCATCAAAACTCCCCTTCTACAAATTTGTGATATGAAATCTCTCTCCTGTCTTTATTTTCATATTAGAAAGAAGGAATGAAGTAGATATTTTAAAATTCAAAGTGCTGTCAACTAAGCAAAATGGCTTGTCTGTAATAGAAACCTTTTTTTTTCAAAATCTAACCCTCTATTACACAAATAAGACAGTCAGTGACAGATAAATCTCTCAGAAAGGAGTTATTTAAGTAGCCAAAAGATGCTGCTGTAATATGGGAGAGAAAAAAAGAGTGAGTGATTAAAATGGAAAGCTTAAGACTTTGGTTAATCATTCTTATTAATAAATTTATCTGAAAAAAGGTCTTGTGCAAAACAGAGAAATTTTCCAGTGACTTGCCTCGAAGTGTGCTGAATTACTGAAAGGAGAAAAAAAAAGTGTGGAAATAGAAAAGCAAAACAATCAATTAGTGTTGCGGTATTTTCCAGAGATATTTTTTTTCAGATGGAAGCAAGAACTAAAAGTGAATGCATGTGAAAGTCTTTATATTTATTATAAAGGAAGGAAGATGAGGCTGACAATCTTATCCAACACTTATAGAAATTAAAATAAGGCTCAAAACCATGTAAAGATGGAAAGGAGGGATTTGAAATACAAAATACCAGTCCTACTCAGCAGCGGATTGGAAAACTGACTTCACAAATTAAACATTATGACTTCCAGTATCAAGAAGTCAGAAAATTGACTGTCATTGATGTGGTCCTTAAGGCAAATATTGTCCCATGCTAGAAAAAGATTCAGTTTCCTAAATAACAGTGTTGTATCCCCAGTGGAATAGAGGATTCTAAGAACCTGTAAGCAACATTTCACTTTATCTAAATCACAAAGATGGTCAGAGGATGGAGCAGCTCTGCTGGGAGGGAAGGCTGGGAGAGCTGGGATTGTCCAGCCTGGAGAAGAGAAGCTTTGGGGTGACCCCAATGTGGCCTTGCAGTACCTGAAGGGGCTACAAGAAAGGTGGAGAGAGACCATTGAAAAGGGATGGAGGAACAGGACAAGGGGAATGGCTTCCCACTGCCAGAGGGCAGGGATAGATGGGATACTGGGAAGGAATTCTTGGCTGGGAGGGTGGGGAGGGGCTGGAATGGATTTCCCAGAGAAGCTGTGGCTGCCCCATCCCTGAAAGTGTCCCAGGACAGGTTGGACTGGGCTTGGAGCAACCTGGGCTGGTGGAAGGTGTCCCTCCCCATGGCAGGGGGTGGCACTGGATGGGCTTTGAGGTCCCTTCCAACCCAAACCATTCCATGAGTCTGTGATTTGTTTATATTCTTTCTCTCCTGTTCACAGTGGTGCAGCACAACTTCTCCAACCTTCCAGGAGCCCCATGGATTTAGCTCAAGCTTGACTTCAAGCCTACGGCCTGGTGTTAATGCCACTTTGGCAGACTGAGGACAATGACGGGTTACCATTTCTTGCAAGAGCAATAAAATCATGGCATTTAAGCTCCATCTACTGTAATCCGGTTGAAGAACTCCTGTGCTTCTGTTTCTGCTCCTTGTCCCTTGTCCTGACACTGAACACAATTTCATAGTCAGGATTTGGTTTCATTTCAAAACTAGGAACCTACTTGTAATAACAAGTCAAACTTCTCATAAAAATGCCTGATGAGTTTATTATCAAAAAACATTAAACACAACTTGACTTAAATCCAAGTCCACAGAGCCATATTTTAAGGGGGAGGGGGATATTTAAAACAATAATGAAGAACATTCTGAGTTTATTCAGCTGTTTCAGTTTCTTAATTAGATGTCATAGTTGATTGCAGGAGGTTCAGGATGTTCTGTGTTCTTCGCAGTGAAACTTCTAATGAAACAATCATTTTAATTATCTTTTTCTACATTGCTGCTCTGCTTTCTGTGCAGAGCTATAGGACACGAGGCCAATTCTTAAAATATAGGTAACTATATTAATTTATGTATGTGTGTGTGTATAATTGATTTGATTTCCAACATAAGTACAATCACAGAAAGATGCACTGACAGATACCTCGAAGTCTCAGAATATGGTCAAGTCTTTCTTCTCCACAGACTCTTCCTCCACATCTCAATCATTTCACCTTGTGGGAAGAAATAAAGCCTTGTTTGTCATGACTGACAGATTTGATGAACTTCTTTGATTTCTCCCACTATAATTAAGAAATTCTAATTTAAAATAAAAGAGAGGGGAGCTTGGTGAGTTCTTTGCCCTCTTCTCCCAGTCCTGAAAATCATGAAGACGTCGCTCTCTGTTCACCCTCTTCCTAAAGCCTGAGCTCTCCCTGTGTGTAATTGTCAGGAATATGATATCCAAGCAGATGGAGCTCCTGCAAGGCTGGAAATTCCCCCTGCAGTTATGTTAAGTGACAGTTCCACCCGAGTGAAAATAAAGCAGCTTCACACCATCTGATTCTGGTTAATGTGACAGTCCTGACTTTAAAGTGAATTAACAGAAGTTCCTTACATTGTGGGAATCCAAATGAAGGCCTGGAGAAAGGGGAATGGTAATTTGATTTCAGACATTACAGATGCACAAAGAGGAGAGGATTTCATTTCCCTTTTACACAAAACAGAAGCTCCCCTGACCTGCAACCAGAAGTGAAAGCAGAACCAGGATCTGCAAAGCTGGCCCAGGGAAGGGGTTTAGTCCATAGCCCAAAATGCACTTTAAAACAGAAACCCCAGGTGTAGTTGGAGACCAAAGAAAATGTGTCAGATGGCTTTGAAAAGAATCACTTTTGACTTTCTTTGATGATTGAGGCAAGCGCAGGTTTGTAAGGGAGAAAAAAAGGAATAGGACTTCTTATTTTAATGGTAGTACTTTAGCTTGGAAATGAGAGGTGATTGGTGGGAATTCAGGGAGAGGTGGCAGGAAAATTGTGAGAATGATCTCCATCTTACACCAGTGAAACAAAGAAAATAAACCTACAAATTTAACCAGTCCTGGAAAATCTAACTAATAAGACTTGTATTGAGACAATATAGGATGAAAGCTGAGGAGATATTTGGGGTTAAAATGGATGTTTTCTAGTCCAGTTACAGCAAATGTATGTGGCTCCAGTCAGTGCCACAGGACTTACACACATACATATTTATCTGCAAAGCTAATAATCTGCTAATGATTTCTCAGTCTAAGCACTTTAAAATATTGCCTCCTAAAGCTTCTAAAATAATTTCCACATCCAGATTCTGATGCATTTGAATTTCCTTGTGTCATCTGGGCATTTTCCTCTCTGCTAATAGAAATTTTAAAGTGCATATAGGGACAGAGACTGCAGCGTAATTTGACCAGACAGACTACAGAAACTCCCAAGGATGGGGCAAAACTAAAATATACACAGTATAACCACCTTTGTGTGAGCAAAAGCATTAACTTTTCCTTTAAATCTGCAATGATTTATCATGTAAGTCTGCTTGTGACTCTATTATCCCATTGATATACGAGGGAGGTGCACGTTAAAATCCCATTAATACCCCCGTGCCATTGATAAAATAGACCCTTGGAGCTTACAAATCATTGCCAGTAAAAACAGTTGTGCTTCACAGCCTCACTCTGGCCAACATTCCTTTGTTGTGTTCCACCAAAAGTGCTGTGCAAACAGGAAATGAATCAAAGGTTGTTGCACTGGAACACCTGAAATTGCAAGGATGGGCAGAAATTGGTCTCATCACCAGGTTTTTCCCCTGATTATCCAATCCTCCAACCCCAAGTCCACACGTTATACAAATTAAGAGGAATTAACAAATCTATTGGTTAAAAATGATTTCATTCGAAATTTTAGTTCAATCCTGGCAAAGGTAAAACAGTGCCAGGAGTATTTCTGGGGATGCTGTGCAGACAACTCTGACTGAGCAATTATTTCATGCTCTTGGAAGTCTGTTAAGAAAAGCCCCGTGAAAGGACTTTTTGCAAATCATTGAAACAGAGAAACTTTTCGGAATAAATGAGCAAAGGAGAGACAATGGGTATATGAAGGGTTTAGGTTAAAAAAAAGCAACAAATCAACAACACATAAAAGGGAGGAAAGGAGAGTTAAGGGTTCCATTCTGGGAGCTGAGGTACCTCCTCTTCCTTCCTCGCTGATTTTGGTGTTATCAGTGCTGTTTCTCTCTTCTGTTTCTCCCCTCACTCCTCTGCCCATGGCATGTTTTTGCCCTCTGTCACCCACACCCAGTGTAGCAGTCACATCTCCAGAACCAAGGGCACAGATGCCACAGCACTTCTGACAACCTGATCTGACACTTATTTGGCATCAGAGTGATTTCTCTTCCTCTTTATATCAACCTGGACCAATTCTCGTTTCAGTTTAAGGCTGTTGTATTTTGTTCTCCTGCTGTGCACCTCAGAAGAGAGAAGCTTTGGGGTGACCTTCCAGGACCTGAAGGGGCTGCAAGGAAGATGGAGAGAGACCATTGACAAGGGCTGGAGGGACAGGACAAGGGGAATGGCTTCCCACTGCCAGAGGGCAGGGATAGATGGGATATTGGGAAGGAATTCCTAGCTGTGAGGTTGGAGAGGCCCTGGCACAGGTTGGGCAGAGAAGCTGTGGCTGCCCATGGATCCCTGGAAATGTCCAAGGCCAGTGAGCTATCTGGGCTGGTGGAGGGTGGTCTTTTTAAAATGATTGCTACCAATTTATGATTCATTACCAACCAATCAACATCATTAGCATCCCACAGGGACAGTTTCACCCCCTGTCCTGCCTGCAGAGTTTTCCCAGTCCTAGCAAGGGCAAGCCTTGCTCCCTCAGGCTCCTCTCCTAAGGCACACAGCCCTGGACAGAACCATCCTGGTGGCTGTGGTGAGTTGATCTTGACACCATTTTCTCATCAAGCCTCTTCTCAGCTCAGCAGGAGAGGATGGGGGGAAATAAGATGGAATAAAAACCTCACGGGTCAAGATAAAGGCAGTTTAATAAAGAAATGACCAAGAGTGGTGGCAGCTGCAATGACAGCAGCCTGCTTTCTCTTGGTGCTTGAATGCAGCCCACCTTGAGCTTCTGAAGAGATCCCTGCTGGAGTGTGTCCTCTCCCACTGCTGGAAACTCCTCTGCTCCTGACCCTTGGCTCTAGGTACAGAAGTCTGGGAGAACTTTGAAGTGAGTACCAAAGCTCAGAAGACATTTATTATCTCTGTCTTCTCTGTGTGGCTCTAAATCACCCTCCACATTCTGCAAAACCCCCATATTCTCCTTATTCATTCTTCACTGGTGAAGGAGCAGTAATAGCTCTTCTTCTTGCCCTTGAAACTCTTACAAATTTCAACTCTAGCTGACCTCTGGCTTTTCTAACATTATCCCTTTCTATCCATCTCTTTCTATCTCTCCTCTGTCATCTGTCCTCACATCCATCTCTGGTATTCCTGCCTCCCATCAGAGCTCCCTCTGGATTCCCTGGTGCCCCAAGCCAGCCTTGGGATACGCACACTGGACTGGCTGAACATTTAGATGCAGCAAACACCCAGGTTTTTGAGTCCGTGTCTAAAACTGCAAAATATTTTTCAGCAGAGGAATATACTCTGCAATCTCTTTCTTGCTGTGCAAAGATAATTAATTTTCAAACTTCATTAAAGACCGACACCTTAAAAGGTAAATTTCAGTGCACAATGGAACTTTTCTGTGCTAGGGAATATTTTTGAATCCTATTAATTTTGCAGTAGATAGTTCCAAAGGTCACTGTAGTTAACAGCTGAAACATAGGCAATCTAAGACGTGGAAAGAGCAACTTTCATAAAGAGAGGCAGAGAGGATGTTGACGTCTTGCAGTGCCCTTCTTCCTTTAACAGCATTAAAATTAACCAAACCAAGAAGGTGCCTTGTTTTGGTTTTCAATTAGAGGGTTGGAGTTTTTAATTGTATTGCAGTTCAGCATTTGTCACTAAATTTGGAACATTGACCTCATTTGGAGCCCTTTGAAGCCTTCCCCTCACTTATCCATCAAGTTGTACTACATTGAGCTGCCAGGCAAAGCCTGTAATGAGTAAATTTCTCCAAAAAACAGATGTTAATGGCTCTTGACAAGGAAATATTTTCTTATCGCAAAATTATGAGATGCCTTTAGGGCTGTTAGCGAGACACAAACAACATTCATCAAGCTTAATTCCTTTTTCATCTGATGCAGGAGCTGTGCAGGTGGCTCTCCTTTCTGTCCTTAGAATATCTGTATGTCAGTTCAGGATTAACTCTGTAGTAATAATACCAAATGGCAGAAGAAATTGAAAACAAAACCGAAGAATTAATAATTAAAATCGGGAATAAACAGTATTTTGGTTGAGGGAATAGAGTTTTGTTTTGCCTTTCTTGTGGGAAGTGTTTTTTTACCCCTGGAATAGCCCATCTAAGCGAATATAGATGTATCTGGAGCTTTGACATTGAGACTGGATTTTTTCCTAAAAGACCTGGCCTTTCTTCACTTAGGATTTCAATCTTGCACAGCCAGAAAAAATACACATCACTTCACTATAAAAATCACTGGGTAGGGTTCTTATAGCTACTTATTATGCAGGAAGTCAGATGAGAAATTGATGGGCTGAGTCAGTTTAAAACTGAGAAAATACAATTTTGTACTTACACAAGAATTTCCCTCTATAAACAATGATTCTCTTCCTGAAGAAAAGTGTTTTTACAAACAAAGAACAAAAGGTATTTTATATTGTCCCTCTAGTATCAGCACTACTGCATTCCTGGGAACGACTTGGGGGAATTTAATAATTTGGATTAAGAGGAAATCAAACTAGATTTGTTTTTAAATGATTGCTACCAATTTAAGATTCATTATGACTGAGCAAATTCTGTGTCTCGCTTTTGCCAGCTGAGCAGACTGGATGGAGTAATTCACCCAAGCACATTCCTACAGAAACACTGAAACTTTCAGGGATGGTTTTATAATTATTTTGTTTAATTATGTGTAAACCAGGAGTTACACATAAACTTATTTAAGATTCAACCAACTGGTTGAAGTGTTGAACAACCTGGTGGAATGGATTTCCCAGAGAAGCTGTGGCTGCCCAATCCCTGAAAGTGTCCCAGGACAGGTTGGACTGGGCTTGGAGCAACCTGGGCTAGTGGAAGGTGTCCCTGTCCATGGCAAGGGGTGGCACTGGATGGGCTTTGAGGTCCCTTCCAGCCCAAACCATTCCATGATGATCCTATGAAACTAAGACAGCAAGTTATTGAATTTAAACACTGCAGTCTTCTTTTTCTGGTGTAGCATAATCACAGTTCCAAATGGAATTAAATGTATTGCAACAAAAGCTTTAATTTCTCCAATCCAGATCAACTGTGGCAAATAGTAACATAATGACCAGAGGCAAGCGCAGAGTCATAACATTCTCGAGGAGAAGCTGAGAAACCCAGTCCATCCCCCTCTCGTTATGTAAGGTAAATGAATGGTACATTTTTGGGGTTGTCATTGTAAGCCTAATAATGACTTAATGTATTTTGTCTTCTTTATGATACCTATAGGCATTTTGGAACAGAAATGTTGTATCAAAGGAAAATACAATGCTCTGTGGCAGATTTTAATCCTCTCACAAGAAGTGCCCTTTGTTGCAAGCCTAGTTTTGGAATTTCAGTTCTGCCTGTAATGAATTTCAATAGATTCCACCTCTGCTCCTTTTTACAGGCACAATTCCCTTTCAAGCACTTTCTGAAGGAAGATGTTCTCAAGATCTAAGCTGCCAGAAAAAGTGGGCCCTTCTCCAGTGCCACTTCAGTGTACTTTGAAGTGGCTCTGCTAACATGAGGAAAACATTTAATTACAGGAAAGTTTCCCCTGCACGACGGTGGGAGAAGGATCTGAAACCTCATGTTCCCAATCCCAGAGTGGCAGGATCCAGATGTGATGGAGAGCAAGATGTGCTCTAACATTCATATCCAAATTCTTTCCACAGGATGTTTTACAGCATCTGTGTGTATTGCACATGGTTTCTCAGTTTCAGGTGCTTGATTTTATTTAGACATCCATCCCTCATTATTTGAGAATTAAAAAAAAAAACCAACGCAAAATGATCTTTTAATATAATAATCCACCTCCACCATTCTAATTTTCTTTGAAATAATTTTGTATTGACCATCCAGCAGCACAAGCTGATAAAATAGCACCAAAATTGTCATAAAGATTATCAGGTTTATAAGAACTTGATATGGCACCTTCTTTGATAATTTCTTAGTGAGTAATAAATTCAATGTGTTCACACAAGACTTAAAAAATGGTCACACAGAACTGAGTATGTGGCAGGGTGTGAATAATGACAGGCCCACATCAGCAGTAGTAAGCAACTATAATCTGGAACAACATATGCAGAATTAATTGAAATTCAATTATCTTCATTAAAATGCCTCCTAGGAACAATGGAGAAAGATACAATATTTAAAAAGAAGCAAATTATCCATGTGTGGCCTTTAGGAAACAAGAAGGCTTTATAAATAATGAGAAATGAGCATCTAGCTGATTATACAACCGTGCTTCTCTGAGTGTCTTTCCCTGGTAGGATTTTACCTTTGTTAACCTACCTTTCTTTTAGGGGAAAAACTTTTGTCTCTTCTTATTTGATACAAAAATAAAATTGAGTGTTGCAGTGGGAAGTACCTCATGTTTTGTCTGACATATTCACACACTGGAGTTTGTTCCTTGCACAGGTCACGTCGTGGGCTGAAGGGAACACACCATGAGTGTGAAGCCAGAAATTTGCTGCTGATCTAATGAAGTTATTAACAACTTAATGAGTATACAAGCAGTTGTTCCAGCTGCAGAAACACCTAATTACAATGCAGTTGAAGTGGTTACACAGAAAGCCTTCCTAGAAGCTTTGTCTTTTAAGTGCTTAGTGCACAGAATCCCAGACTCTGGGTTGGAAGGGACCTTCAAGCCCATCCAGTGCCACCCCCTGCCACTGGCAAAGGCTAAAGGCAAACCATAGGAAGAACAGCCAACATCACATTTTGGGGTGATTTTGGCAACGTATTCAGAAGTGTTGGAGATATTTAGTAACATTATTTTTAGTATTTTCACACACTTAACTCGAGTTGAAAGCTACATCCAAATCATGCACTGGATGAGTAAATAGATATTGCATACACATCCAATATACCTTGAGGTATTTTCATGGTACAAACAGGATACATAATCAAGCTATAAACAAATTGAATATAGAATAAGATTAATCAGTTTGGTACACAGAGAAAAGGATTATTGACAGAAGGGTGGATTTCTGGTATTTTTTGACAATGGAGTCATCATGCCAAGCTCTAAGTGACATTCAGGTAACTCAGCTATAATGTAGAGAACTTCTTCAGACACAAGCTAAGAAAGAAAGAAGCAAAATGTTGCTCATCAAAGTGATCCAAAATGCTTAGGAATTAATTTAATACATTAAGTTTGCATGGGTTGAACTCCTGCTCTGTGCAGGGGGACAATATACTGTATGTGTACGTGCACACGCACTGGTGCCTGTACATAGCAGAGAGTTTCCATTATGCAAACCAGACATACAAGTTAATTTTTACATGTTTACAAGAATTCTACAACATAAAAATCTACCACGCAGCAGGAGCTCTTTAAATACACATTCTTGAAAGCATGCACGGGTAATTTTAGGCAGAAACATTAAACCTTCTATGGAAACAGAATTCGTAATTAGTAGGAACCAGTGAAGACTGAGATTCTTTATATCTTTCTATTCAAAGTCCATCAACAGCTCAAGCTTATTTTCTAAATTCAAAGTCGTGCAAATATTTCAATAAGCAATGAAGTCTGAACGCATTAAACTAGAATCGCACCTGTTTTCTACGAATCTTAAGGAAAGGAGTTAACCCAAAGGAAAAAAAAATATAAAAAATAAAAAAGGGAAGCAAACCTGCTGCATTCTCTTTCCCAATTAATGTAAGTGCAGCAGATAATGATTTGTGTTTTTATGCAGGAACTTAGGTGGGCAATTGTTACGAACAGCTCCCTGATTGCAACAAGCCCGTGCTGAGCAACACTGGTATGGAGCAAGTGCACAATTTTTCTGCCGCTGATTTCCAGAACACAAGCACTGATTTTTAAAATAGGTCTCAGCCCCCACTCTGTTCGTCCCAAGGAACACTGACAAGAAAACAGGAATAGTTTTGGCAGCAACATCCACCAGGTTGTCCATCAAATATTCCAGAAGTTCTCCAGGCCGTGTTAAGCCTTTGGCTACAGTCATGGGAAAATATCCCTGCTATTGGCTCATCTCAGGAGAAAACATCTTTTTTTTGTAACCAGAGAAAAAGAACAAACCACAGGTTGTTTTTTTTTTCTGCACCTGCTGAATTCAAAAGGATACTAAAAATTAAAACCTGAAAAATATCATTCCAAGCAGACTCTGAATCTGAGCTAAGATCACTTTTACTTTTAATGAGGCTTTTTGTTGTTTTTTTTTTGTTTTGTTTTTTTGTTTTGTTTTGGTTTTTTCCCCCATTTATAGGAAGAAAGAAATAAGGACTTTGTCTTTTTAAACAATCTTTTTCTGAGTTTCCTCAGAAAGTACAAGGGGGTTTTTAGCTTGTCAGCCTGGGAAGGGGCACCAGGAGCTGTCAGGCAGGACACCTGACCCCAGCTGACCCAATTCCATCCCATATGACACATGCCCGAAAGCAAACCCTTACACTGAATTTCTTTAACGTGCTCTGTGGTCAATCTGGCCAAAATACTGAGAATCTTTTCTTTTTTCTTTTTCCCCCCCCCCCCCCTTATTAATGAGATTGTTCTCACTTTTAGGTGGAGCCTGGTCTGGAACGGAACAATTTGTATTTCCAATATGAAATTTCCAGTTTGTATTTCCTCTATTGCATGCCTCTTCCTCACCACCACCAAGGGAAATAAGTGCTGCTTCTCACCCTACACCCCACAGGAACCCAAATTTTCAGCACGCTGAGCCTTTCCAGCACTCAGGGCACCCTTACTGGCCTCTCAGCTCCAAGATTGCTCAGGCAGCAGCAGATTCATTCCCTTCTAAAGATTCCCTGGGAATAAAACCCAGCAAAGATGATGAGATGATCAACAGGCACAGCTGCAATAGCCAGGTTTGAAGATTCTTCCACTCCTGGAACTTTACTGGAACCAGATAAAAGGTTTTGTCTGATTTTGGATGTGGCATAAAACACAAGAGTGTAAAAGTGAGCTCGGATTAAGGGATCAGTGTGTGCAGCCCTGGAGTGTAAAGTATTTTGATTTTTTTTTAAATAAAATTAATATTTAATAAAAGAAGTCAGCAAAGGAACCAAACAATAAGGGATGAGTGAGCAAATTGTACTGTGTACTCTGACTGCCACACTTGTTTAAATACAAATATTTTTGGCTACAGAGCCAGGTGGAAACCTGGTGATTTGCTGTCCAAATCTGTAGAACTGCTTTCCCACATAGCCCTTGCCTGTTTTTAATCAGTGTAACAGAAACATGCTGATAATTTCTTGAGTTTTTTTGATCTATTTTCTTTCTTGTTGACAGACTAATTTTGAAAGGCACAGGAGTGAAAGAACCAGCCATTTCTGAGCCACCACCGCTTTAAACTTTGAACTGAAAGGATTTGAACTTCTCCTTTGAATTGAAAGGATTGTTCTCCAGCAGCTTTTTTGTCCTGGTTCAAAGAGTATCTGTAGAGCATGACTTACTTCTCTGGCCCTTGGCTCTCACTAATCCTCTCATAAGGATGACCAAGAAGGCTGACAGCCAATCAATTATTTACTTGGGCCTTAACTTGTTGTGCTCTGAGGACTTTGGCGTATCAATCAGTGAAAAATGATGCACTCACATCTTCCAGTTACCCATCTCTCTCCAACTGAAACCTACGGTCCGTGCAGTGCCCTGGGCACTAATCTGAGGGGTTTTTAAGGGAGAAAAAGGGCTTCATGAGACTGAATACATTTTAAGTGTGAAAACAGGGCAGTTTTGAACTTTTTATATGTATTTTTTCCTTTGTCTCATGTCTTGCTTTTGTGGCTGTGGATTTAGATTAAAGCAATTAACACAGTCTTGTAATATATAACCAGCAAATTTGCATCATAGTTGTCCAGACTGACCCACTCTGCCTTTCAGGGTGTCTTTTATTCACGTAATTCAGATTGAAGTAATGCTCTAAATAACATAGTTAAAAAAATAGGAAGAGCTTTTCTTAAACACACTTTAGATCTGTATTTACTCTAAACAAAACCATCTGTATCTAACTTTTCAACCTTTAAGTCATCTAAGGTATTAGACATGTACTTAATTGAAGCATTAATTCGGTGGGGGATATATAGGCTTAAAATTGGGCATGTCACAGACCAAGTCTGACAACAGAGTCATCTACAGCATGTATGTACCAGCTATAGAACATACCACAATGTTTTGGCAAGTATTCTTAAGAAAGCTAATTAACTATATTTTAACAAATAAGATAATTACAAAATTTAATAGTTTATAGCTATCTCAGTGCAGTTTAAGAATGTCCTGAGGGGTTTTATACAAGTTTCTAAAGCCTTATAATCCTTTCTTATTTCAAATGACTGTTGTTATTTTATTTTGTTATTTACCTTTTGTGTTCGAAGGTAACTGAGGTGCAGGGGGGATGCCTGTCTGGAAAGCTCTGTGTGCAGGCACAGTCTGCACAGTCCTCTGTGCACTAGAGTTGTCCATAATACAAGATAACGTGTATTTGTTCAAGTGATTGTTCAAGTAGGATTGTTGGGGCAAATGTGGCTTTGTGTTCCTCCATCCTCGTGGAAGATAACCTCTCCAGACAGCCCTACCAGGGGCGCTCTGGCTGAATCTGGTGGTCACCAACATCATTGGGAACATCAAGAGCAGAGGCAGCTGGGGCTGAGTGACCATGCACCGAAGGAGCTTCTCCAGGTCTGTTAAGCAGAACAGGAAGGGCAGAGAAGGTGTGACACCCCAATGAACAACAGCGGGACCTGGTAACCACGGATGAGGAGAAGGCTGAGGTGCTCAACAATTCTTTTGTTCAGTCTCCAATGGCAAGGTCTCTTCTCATCCCTCTGGAGTGGAGGGACAGAAGGATGAGGACAGGGGGAGCAAAGGCCCTCTCACTGTGAGCAAAGTTCAGGTTCATGAGCTGAGGAACCTGAATACACATCAGTGTATGAGATCCAAAGAGATGGATCCTGAGGGACATTTCTTTACTGTCCCTCTCCATCAGTACCCACCATCTCCTGCCCAAGGAGGACACAATTATGACCAGTTCAAGAGCTTAATTTCCCTGAAAGTCTTTGGTGCTTTGGAAGAATAAAATAGCAATATTTTGCACTCTAAATAACACAGATTTGAGAAACAGCCTTTGATAACATTTATGTTTTTATGCCTGCCAAGTTATGAAAAGACTTCTTTCTGCAATGCACTGAGGTACAACCACTCATGAATTAAATTTCATTGCCTCACTGACTCTCTGAGGTGTGTTTTGTTTGCACATATCACTGCAACATAAACAACCAACCAAATAAATAAATGTCAACACAATCTGTGAGAGGGATGGAACTGAGAGGAAAAATTCAGTTAAAACTTCAAATAAATGGGATGTTTTCCCTCTACTCAGGAGTATTACTGGCATTTCTGCTTGGAATTTTCAGTGAATTGAGTATTGCTATTTTTAGGAAAAACTAGGTAAGACAGCTTGACGCTGACCTCATTCATACCACTGTCAATGCTGCTACACTAATAACACTAAGTAATGTTGATAATTAAGAGGAAGATATAATAATCTGTAACATTTTGAAACTTTATTAAAAAAAATCACGATGACATCAACCTCCATGGGAAGTGGTGATGGAAAAAATGACCAAATATGCTATAAATTCAGTTAGTCGCTGGTGTACATTGTACTCACATAATTTCTGACCATAATTTCTGGTTTAGTGGAAGGTGTCTTTGCCCATGGCAGGGTGAAACTAAATTATCTTTGAGGTTCCTTCCAGCCCAAACCATTCTGGGAGCCAGTGATGCTATGATTCTTAGCATTTCCTAGTTACTAGGATTATCAGAACTGCTATAGAAAAGCCATTACAGCCAATAAACCTTAATGAATTACCTGCTTAAAAATATAGACACACTTACTGTCCCTACTCCCAATTTACCACCTGAGCATGGAGGATGAAGTGTGGAAAGATGGAGTGGGGGGGCAAAATTTAACAAATATCATACAATCCCTGGGTATAGTTCCATGCCTATGGAAGTTTGCTCCTTAGGAGGGAGATAGATCTTCCCTCTGGATCCTGAGATCGGTGACTCTGGTGGCCCACCCTACTCAAAGCTATTTGCATTAATTGTTTCAGTGTGTAATGATCTGAAGGCTTTTTCATCTGACTAATACCACCCCTGGAAGTGTTCCAAAAAGGTGGGGATGTGGCACTCGAGGACGTGGCTTAGTGGTGAACACGGTGGTGGTGCTGGGCTGCTGTTTGGACTTGATGACCTGAGAGGGCTTTTCCATCCCAATTCTGTGACTCTGTGATTCTCCAACAGGTGAAATATAGAACATGAAAGCACAGCAGAGAACTGAATGAATTTCAAACCATCTGACATATTCCAGAACACAGAGATTCTTCTTTCTATGATGATCCCATGAATGTTGGGGGATTCTGCTGTTTTAGGTTACTTTCTCCATAGCTTAAATGTGATCCTGAGATGAGCTCAGTTGGTTGCAGCTGATATCAGGGTGCTAATAACACCAAAGCTGTGGGTTTGACCACTCAATTTAGAGCTGGACTGGATGGTCCTTGAGGGTCCCTTCCACCCCAGACTATTCTGTGATGTTCTGTTCCAGGGTGTTATGTGGGGAACAGCTGGAAGTGGGATAAAGTACATGCCCCAGACCTCTCAGGATTAAATCCTGGTCCTGCCTGATGTGAATGGCATCGCTGCAGGCTTTTTACACATTTTGGGGCTCTACACTAAGGATTGCCTGATCAGACATGAGAAATGCCCATTGCCTGGTTGTTCAGCAGCAGATTGTGAAGTAGGCAAGATGCAACACCATGGAGTGTTTTATTTCCCCACCATGGCCAACAACCCTTGCACAACATTTTCTGTGTCTGCCCATGTGTGTGTGTCTTTGTGTTCATACATCTGACATTAAATGACGTCCAGAATGATTCTAGACTTTGGTAACTGTGTAAAGCTCAGCTCTTCCCAGTTTCTATAGCAACAGGACACTGAGCTGAGCTATGACTAGTCTTCCCTTGATATGATTTTGATCAGCTCTTTCTGTCGCAAATTAATATTAAATTGGAAGTCAATAAGAAATGAAAATACCTTTTCAAGCAGCAAGTTAACAGGATGAGGGGCAGGAAGTATTAGGCCGTTTGGTTTCTGCTACTAAACAGTGTAATACAGAAAGAAAACTACTGCTTTTTATGAAAGAAGGAGCTCCTGGTTTTTATGAAAACACCATGGAAAAGAGCTTCCAGGAGCATTTCAGCACAGAGCCAGCCATTTAAACTGCATGCAGAATGAAAAGCTACACTCCGCTGCATTTCAAGACCTTCATTCTTAGCTTTTAATTAGGCATTGCTTAACTCATCCTTTGTGTAAAGGACTTGAGGATTAGGGGTGAAATATAGATAGAAATCCCCTACATACACCGTCATTTCCTGGAGGTAAAGCCAGTTCCTATACAGAAAAAACAACCAACAACCTACAAGAGGAAGGGCAATTATAGTGGAAACACTGGAGGATTGCCATAAAAAATACATGTTGCTTGATCATAGGATCATAAAATCCCAGGATGGTCTGAGTTGGAAGGGACCTCAGAGCCCATCCAGTGTCACTCCCTGCCATGGGCAGGGACACCTCCCACTAGCCCAGGTTGCTCCAAGCCCCCAGGGAATCACCTGCCTGTTTTTTCAGAACTGCTTAAGAAAACATCAGTTTCAAAATATTAAAACTGTGAAAACCTGTGGAGAAATCAAAATGTTCCATTTAATCATGTAGAAAACCTCTCCTCTGACTTTGGATCCAGTGAGTGAAACAGAAATCAGGGAGGTTTATGCCACTCCCTTGCACGGTCATTTTTTGTTGTGCAAGATTTATATCTAAATGGGCAAGAATCAAACAACGCCACAAACCCCAGATATTCCCGTTATTACAGGGCTTCCCTAAAGGAATATCCTTTTCCTTTTGGAAGTTCTGACTACCTAACGCACACACAGATTTTGCACCCATGCTGCTGTTCTAATTCCAAAGCTCTTGGCAGGTGCACCACGCACATACACACACATTGAATACAACATCCACCTCCCCCATAGTTCCCTAGAGCGAATTCCTGGTGGCTTCAACAGAAAAGCTCCAATGGAAATAAAAGCAGTGATCCCAATTTAGCTATAAATCTCAGGGATATGCGTGGTCGTTGGTGTTACTTACCTGAATATGAACGATTTCTTTGTAAGAAGAGGAGTCATAGAGTAACAACTGGCACCAGCAGCCTTTTCTTTGAATGTAATTTCATTTGTGTTCTACCAAAGCGCTACCAAATCTGCAAGTTTTCTCTAACCTGTAATTTTTAAAGCTCGGGGTTTTTTTGTCCATGAACAGGCCTGTTAAAACATATTCTCCAAACAGCCAGAGACTCAGCCCTCTACCCTGCTAATGTAAAGATCTATATGCTGACTGTCCTTGAACCATCCACTAAAACAACAGGAAAACCCAGAAAATTCCAAGTAAAAAATTCTCAGTTAACCTGGAGACAGCCTAGTGACAAAAATCTCCCTGCCTGGCATTCCCTTCCTCTAGGCAGGTGTTTGGAAGTTGTCTCACATCAGACGAAACCCGTGAACCAGTTTTCTTGGTTTCTTACAATGTGATTTGCCAAGAAACATGAGACTCAAATAGCTCTGCAAATTCATTAATCTCATAAAGCAATTAGTGTAAAATCTAGTGACTGTTAAATGATTGCAAATGAATTAGTTGCAACATAACATTTAATTTTCAGTAGTGTGTTCATTTATTTAGATTACATGGCAAACTTTACGAGACAGTGCAAATATTTAGATCCTAATCCTGCAACTGCCACCAAAAAAATCCAGTTTTCCCTCACTTTTCTATCAGAGCTGGAGTTCTGGTTCCTGATTGATCAATCAAGAGCTACATTGAAGAAGAATGGGCTACTACTCTTTAGTGGCTGAACTTGATGGTCAGAGGATGGAGCAGCTCTGCTGGGAGGAAAGGCTGGGAGAGCTGGGATTGTCCAGCCTGGAGAAGAGAAACTTTGGGGTGACATCATTGTGGCCTTGCAATGCCTGAAGGGGCTACAAGAAACATGGAGAGAGAGACCATTGAAAAGGGCTGGAGGGACAGGACAAGGGGAATGAGTTCAAATTGAAAGAGAAGAGGACACCTTCCACTATCCCAGGTTGGTCCAAGCCCCATCTAACCTGGTCTTAGATACTTCCAGGGATGGGGCAGGCAGCCACAGCTTCTCTGGGCAACCTGTGCCAGTGCCTCATAGCCAAGAATTCCTTCCCAATATCCCATCTAACGCTGCCCTCTGGCAGTGGGAAGCCATTCCCCCTTGTCCGGTCCTGTCTAGCTGGGTATAAGGCAAAAAGCCCCAATCTATCATGTTAATTAAACGTTTGAACAAGTTACAGGCAGTTTTTGAATTTCCATCTTTGGTGGCTTTTAAGATCCAAGTGACATGCTCTGCAGTCTCAGAGTTTTGTCCTGAAAACATATTTTTTTTGAGAATTATGTCTGACGTTGTAATTTATCTCCATGGCTTTGAGTCCCCTACCATTCCAATTCCTATTTTCCTTCCTAACTTCTGCAGGCCTTGATCCGGTAAGGAATTAATGATCTAATCAAGAACCTTGCACTTGGATCCTAAGCAGGAGAAGGTACCACAGAGCTGACCATAAAAACACACAACTGGGTGTGTTGTTATTGTCCCTCACATTTTCCAGCAATTTCTATTCAGAAGAATGAAAATGAAATCATTTTGTTCTTAACTCGGAATACCTTTGGAGCTTTCAAAAAATGTCCATGAGAAAATTCTTAGGTAAGGTAACTCAATTTATTATAAATTAAGTTCGCTGAGGTAAGTTCACACTTACTAATATGATTTTACTCGTTTGTTGTGTTTTTTTTCTGGAGAAAACTAGCACAGGAGCTGTTCTGTGAAGCCCCTTTTAATTTAGAAACTGCATTTTGCTATTGCTTGACTGTGTTAGCTTTCCCTAATAATTCTTCTAAAAATTCTAGCTTAAAATCTGCAGGTTTTGTTCCTGTGCTCTATCTATAATCTATCTATCTGTCTGTCTGTCTGTCTGTCTATCTATCTATCTATCTGTTTTACTCCCTTTGCTCTTACAAAGCTTCCCCTGGGGCTGTTTCAAGAACACATATTATCTCATGTCTATAATTTCCCCTGAAAGTAAAACTGAAGTGCACTGTGATATTTCCTCCCCTCCTTTACATTCTTTTGAAGAACCCATTTCTTGTCTTGCAGTGATTGAATTCAAGTGAAAAGAGAATATTATGTACCAATCTTGTTTTAACATCTAAAAGTACAGTTTGCATTTATTTGTAAGCCTGGGAAAATAAAGAAGAACAGAGTCTGTGTGCTTAGATTTTAAGATCTGTAGGTTCTGATTGTTTAAGAAACCACTCCTGGCACTGTTTAAATGAACACTTGGTATTACCTGGCAACATTAATGTATTTCCCATTAAAAAAAAATTAAAATAAGAGAAGCAAAAAAAGAAGACATAAAGGTTATCCAGGTTCATAAACAGACTTTAAATATTACAGCCTCTGTAGTCTGTGTAAGAGATCACAGCCAGTTCTCTGCCTTTGCCACCCTAACAAGACAATCCAGGTTGCAAACACTGAGTGTTACATGGAATTTTCACTGCCAGTATGTGCTCATACTCTTCACCTTGAATAAGGAAGAGCATAGGAAAGGAAGGGACAGTGACAGAACCGAGAAAAGGAGGAGTCACCTACAGGGCTCAGCATCCTAAAATGCATGAAATTAGTAATTGCTGACTTCAGGATGCCATGGGACTTGGCAGAGAGTCAGTGCTGCGAGTCAGGGATGAGGGTGAGGGCCATGGAAGTGGAGACTCACAGTAAAACTTACATCCAGAAATTCTCAGAGAAATCTATGAAGGAAAGAGGAACTTGTGTGTTTATGAAGCTGATTAAAACATGGTATTGGCAATAAACTGAAGAATTAAAGTTTCAGGCAACTATTTCTGCACAGTCTGTGTTAGACAAATAATTTAGTTCCCAGGGGATAAGCCTTTTCCTTCCCAAACCTTCCCAAACCTTCCCAAACCTTCCCTTCCCAAACCTTCCCAAACCTTCCCTTCCCAAACCTTCCCAAAACTTCTCTTCCCTTCCCAAGCCTTCCCTTCCCAAACCTTCCCAAACCTTCCCTTCCCAAACCTTCTCAAACCTTCCCTTCCCAAAACTTCCCAACCTTCCCTTCCCAAACCTTCCCAACCTTCCCTTCCCAAACCTTTCCTTCCCAAACCTTCCCTTCCTAAACCTTCCCTTCCCAAACCTTCCCAAACCTTCCCTTCCCAAACCTTCACAAACCTTCCCAAACCTTCCCTTCTCAAACCTTCCCAAACCTTTCCTTCCCTCACCCCCCAGCCAGTCTCACTCCATCTCCTCACCAGATTTGGGGAGAAAAGAAGATGGAAAAACTCTTGGGTCCATATAAAGACGGGGAGATCACTTTTCCAATACCTTCATAGGCAAAACAGATTTAACTAGAGGAAAAATAATGCAATTAATTGCTAATTAAAATAGGGCTGGCTAGTGAGAAATAAAGTAAATTAAAACCCCACCTCCTCCCCCTCCTTCATTCCCAGCTCCTCTACATCCTTCCCAAAATTGCTCAGAGGTGAAGGAGAATGGGAAGTTGTGGATATTCCATAGCACTTCACCTCTTTGCCTCCTTCCTCCTCCCACTTTTCCCCTCTTCCCGTGCTTGTCCTCTCCATGAGCTGCAGTCCTTTGGGATAAACCTGCTCCAGTGTGGGCTCAGTCCGTGTCAGGCTCCTCTCACAGGCTCCAGGGAAGCACCTGCTCCTCTGGGGTGCCTTCCAAGGACAGCAGGTGAATCTTTGCTCCAGCACCTGCAAAACCTTCTTCTCCCCCTTCTTTTCTGATCTTCATGTCCATAGTTTTTTCCTCGCTTTTTCTCCCCTTCCATCCTCACTTCCCATGCTTTTTCCCCTTTCCACACCCTGCTACCAAACCCTTGCCACTGACACCAAATGCATCACTGACTGGAACTTCACCTCACGGTATCTCTCTGACAGGAGCTGCTTTATCTTCAGCCACTCTTCAAAAAGGAGTTAGCCAAAGAATTAGCAATTTAGATGGTTAGAGTTTGAGGTTACAGCCATAATGAAGTTCTGGGGCCTGAGATAGCAGCTCGAGGAATAAATTTAGATTATTTGTGCCTGGCAGAGCCAGCCATACCTGGCAGCAAGGAATAAAAGAAATAATGTTTCTTATAGATCAGATGAAATAGTTCTGGAGAGGTTTCTCCGCCTGCTTTTGTGTCAGTAGCAAAGTGATTTTTTAGAAAGAATAAATAGTGAAAATGACTGAACTTCTGGGACTATAAACACTGCAATTTGTGAATTAAACTTTTTTTTTCTTTTTCCCCTGCCTGATAAAGAAGTATTTAATGAGATTGATAGTCAATCCATTTGGAATAGAAGACAAATTGCAAGCTTTGTATCTCTTAGCAAGATCAACTGATGGAGCATCCCTGAAATTCCTTGGAATTCACCCTCTATCCACATGGAGAAATGTTTCATTTGATTGACAGGGAAGCTGAGGTTATGCTGACAATTCCAAAGGTAAAGCCCTAAGTGTTTGGAGCTTGGAAAATCCACCTTAGGAGAGGTTGTAGGCACAAATGTGGCTTCCAAACAGTGCATTTATTGCGGGAATTCAAACCTCTCCAGTGACTTTGGGGATGTTTCAGGGTGATCACCAGGATGAGCATCAGCAGCTCTGATGTCACTCTCAGTGTAGCCAAGGCAGAGGCCCGTGACACCAATCAATTATAAGTGTGTTAGACAAGAAGCATGTTTGGTGAAACCAAAACCCCAAACTAATATGAGGAACAGCTGAGATTCTTCTCTCGGGGATTTGGCCAGAAACATAAAAACATGATGAATGTAGCGGGGAAAATGAGAGCAGGAAATGAAAAGATCATGTTGGTTTCAACTTCTCTCTGCAAAGATTTCTTAAGGCCTGAAAGGTTCTTGCTGGACCAGGAGCCACCAAGGGCTGTGTCCATCTCCACCACTCCTATGGCCTCAGCACCATGGCAGCAGTGCCTGCAGATAAGATACAATTTTGAGCACCAGCAGTTCTGTGCTTGTAGAGCTGATGGCAAGTAATGTGTAAGAGCAAATAATTAATTAGGAGTCGCATTTTTAAGGAAGGATTCTCATAAAGTTTAACTTTTGGTTTTAAAACTAATCTGATTATCAATTTTCTAAACATCTCCCTGGTGATGATTTCACGTTCTCCAATCAATAGGTGATGTTTTCACACAAGCACTTATAGATCACCTTGCAACTTTTCCATGGATTTGGCTGCAGGGAAGAGCTTTGGGCTTTGACAGAGCTACTTTTTAAAAAATACGTGGATTTCTCTTGGCCGAGATGGATTGCTGAGCTTTCTTGTTTAAAGACAGGAATAATTACTCTAAGCTGAATGGTGGCAGAGCCTTAGTGTAATAAATGCTTCTCTACAGAATGAATTCAAGAGTTTCTCACTGAAACTCCTTATCAAGCATCAAGATAACTGTAGTGGAACCCCTCAGGGTCATTAAGGGAACAGCTCTGTCTTTCAGCTGTGGGCAAAAGCAGGTTCAGAGTGCAGAACATAACAAAAAGGCATTGGCCCACACCCCCCCAAAAGGTATTTTGTGCCCAGTCCCTAATCAAAGAGGTTCAGGAGAGAAAACATGGCATTGCAGCCCCTCTCCTTCCCTGCTGCTCTCCCCAGCTCAGCTTTCCCTTACATTTCCACCCCCACACTGCTCTGTGCTAACAAGTCCCACAACTCCATAGCCAAAGCTGCTTTTTGGTAGTCCTGAAGTGCCTGTTTCATTCACTGCTCCCCAAAAAATCAATCAGTAAGAACCAGAGAATGGTTCCTTCCCACTCCTGCCTTGCCACTGGCCAGCTCAGTCACCGTCTTCCTGCTCCGTCCTCAGCTCTGTCACCCCTCTGATCTTTCAGAGGAAATTTATAAGTAAGAAAAATCTGTTGTCAAACAACAAAAATAACCTGATGTGCAGCAAAGGTGGCTTTTGTGTGCAAACTCTGCACTCACAGCGTGAGGTTGTTCAGTGCCCAGGACATCTCGTCTCTGACAAGGCTGCCCAAGGGAAGGCTGAGCCCACTGTGCCAAGAACTCCCTGCCTTATCAAATTTATTAGCCCAGTAGAACCTCTGTCGGTGGGCTTTGAGAAGGGTCTGTAGTTGGGCGGGTTCTTTCATGTGCAATTTCAAATGTCACTTGGTTGATAAATAACTTCTCCTCACTGCACCAAAAAGAGATATATTGGATAAAAATGTTCTGTTGTCCAAGTGACTCCCATAAAAAATAAACCCCAACAAATTGTCAACATCACACATAGTTTTATTCCAACTTTTAGAGCCAAGAAATAAATACACTACCAGGTGGGTGGATCCGGTACTGTATTTAGAAACAAGTTAATTTTAATTTGTTAATTTCTACTAAATAAAGACTTTATATTATATACAAAACTTTTCCAAGGTCTCTGGCATCTAAACAGCTTTGGTTTTTTTCAGTGGCAATGTAGGACCTGGTATCATGTATAACATGCTTGCATACGTACTACATACACACACACACACACGCGCGTGTATATATAATGTATATTTAATGTGTGTATATATGTGCATGAACCCATAGAAAGAGATCTTGGAATCACAGAATCACAGAATCCCAGAATGGTTTGGTTGGAAGGACCTTAAAGCCCACCCAGTGCCACCCCCTGCCATGGGCAGGGACACCTTCCACTAGCCCAGGTTGCTCAGGGTCCTATTCAAATAATTGATCTTCCAAATCATAATAGGAAAGAACTTTTATATTTAGATTCCAAAAGACATCTCAAATATTTTAAGAACTCAGTGCAGTTCCATTCTCAAGGAGTATTTTACACTTTACAGTATCCATGCCCACACCCTTTAGAAAACCCTTTGAAATCATATTCTACACTAGATATGTGCAAAACTAGAACTCCTGTTGTGGAAGACACACTTTTACTAACCTTTCAGCCATGATTTTCTTTTGTTTAGAGGTTCTTTCTAGAACTCTTAATGAGTTTGTTACAAAATCCAACACATAAATGTCAAATGTTGGAAGCTAACAGGAGAAAATTACATGTAGGCCTGATAAACTTCTGTGCAAGTCACATGTATTTCATATGGGAAAAGATGAGAAAATAAAGGTCAGTGGGTGAACAGCCCCAGACAAAATCTGCTGGAGTCAGCAAGGGGTCATTTGAATCCTGGAGGACAGAACTTGTAACAGAGCTGGGGTTTTAGTGGTAAAATTGGGAGGTGGTGGGATATAAAGGAACTGCAACTCATAATTGCCAGGTTCTTAGTTCTAGAAGTTTTCAGACCATTTGAACTTCATGCATTAGGCAAACATTTTAATTTTGAAGAGGGTTGCATATTGGGAAATACAATCTTTTAATCTGTGAGAAAGACTTCCCACTGAAATTAATGCAGCCAGATTGTTTCACCATATGTTTCTCCTAAATTTCCCTGAGTGTTCCAGGAGTCAACTAAACTTCAGCATATTTGAGCTTGTTTATCTTTAGTTGCAAAACTGAGCTCGACAGCAAGAGATGTGTGTTGTTAAATTAACCTGATATTGTGCAGCTCCTGCATGAAATGTGCTGCTACTTTCTAGTAGGATATCTTTTAATTGTCAAGGCTTATTTATTGGAATTTATTGTTTATAGATGTCCTTCAGGGCATCGTTGTTTCTTTGCTGCTTCCCTGTAAAACTCCCTGACACACTGTCAGCCTGAGATTTGTAAATTGTCCATTTTGAATTGACCCAGGCACTGGAAAAGCACTTAATGAGCTTAAATTTAACATTGAGAGAGAAATCTATGAAGAGAAATAGGTAGAGAATTAATTTAACCAGCCTTTTAGACAACCAGCCTTGCAAACACCTGATGTGCAAGATGCCAATACCACCCTCACACAACACTTTTAATTCAGCTTTTGTCTTTTAATTGTTGGCTTTTAACTCCCAGCACTTTGAGGACAAAGAGTTGCAGCAACAATTCATGGCAGTCTCTTTGCCCTGATAAAGAGGCAGAATCTGTGATATGGAGTAACACCCCCTGATTCTGCAGCCCAAGTGATTGGATGTTGTGTTTTAAAACTGGGTTTTACTTCAGCAATGCGTGATCACAGTCATGAAAATGGGTAGAATTATATGCTAGAAATATGTAATGCAAGAATAGCCTTGTTTCAGTTATCTGCTGTATTTTGGATACATGCACCAGAGTTAAAGGGGGAAATAGCCAAATTCTGAAGCATTTAAAAAGTAGCTGGCACCTGCAAAGTCAAGTTCCATATTACCTTACAATAATCATTAATTTGTCTGTAACTCCTCACTCAAAACAGTAGCTCTAAATCACATCAGCCCTTGCAATTTCACCAATATTGCTTGAAATAAAAAAAAAAAAAAAAAGTAGAAAACAAGCAAAATCCAACTTACTTGACAGCCTGGCTGACTAGACTCAATAGTAAGATCATGCAAACTGCTACTCCGTCGCTCCAATTAAAGTGATTGATAGAGATTGAACAACTGAAAATGCACAAGACCTGGCAAAATCTAATTAGCTAAAACCAGGAAAAGTATTACACTGTGAGCAGATCTGGGCAAATAATTGATTTAGTGGAAAAACTGCATGTTGGGTGGAAGAAATGAGGACAGGCTTTGATCAATCATTAAAATTTTAAATCATCTATTTTGATGATTTCTGGTGAAAGAAGAGATAAGAAGTTGATTCCCAGAAAGCTGAAAATAATCTGACATTCTTCAAAGCCTTTTTTTTTTTGAATTTTTTTTACTTGCTTCAATCAAAATCCAAAGATGTGATTATAAATCTAGTGACATGTTGGGAGAGCCCTTTCAGAGAGATCCAGCCACACAAAATTTACCCTTATTTTAGAAAGTACTTTTGTTTTTTTTTTACTGGAAAACTGAAACTTTGTAAAGCAATTCATTTTCGTGGTTACATTCCAAACCCCCCAAAGGGGGGGCATAGCTGGGGTTGAATTTGGAAAGGGGTGAGAGGGGCACCAAGAAGGGCTTTTAAAGGTATTTTAACAGCAAAAGGAAGATTAGGAAAAAAAGTGGGTTCACGGGTCCATGGTGCAAGAATTCAGTGATAATCTCAAAAAATCCCCCCCAAAATAATAATTGCATTAATCCTTGAAAGGTGGGGTTTTTTTAATAACACTGGGTACGTGTGAGATCACACCCAGGACCTGGAAGATGAGCTAAACTACTCTGAAGTACCTTCAAGACAAGCCTGGATGTGGCATTAATGCCATGGCCTGGTTGACAGGGTGGTGTTGGGTCAAAGGTTGGACTCGATGACCTCAGAGATCTTTTCCAACCTGGTTGACTCTGTGGGATAGATTCTGTGGGATTGATGCTGTGGGATTCTGTGTTTCATTTTATTACCAAACCTTTAAAATCCTCAACACTGCCTTAGTAATTACTTCTTGAACTTTATAAAAGGCCATTTCGTTTTCACTCTTACCTTCTTCCAGGAGGAACTAGAAACCTCATCTCATTTTGCTGCAGAACTTCCTTGGAGCCCCAGCTGTCAGAGCCAGTTTTCCATGTCTCCAGCAGTGTCCTGAGGGCTGTGGCTCGGCCAGGTCACCTGTGTGACAACTCTGCTGCTCCCTGTCACACACACAGCAGAACCCACTGGCAAAGCTCAGAGTGCTCAGCACAAGAGCAGTCCAGCTGCAAGGAGACACTAAAAAGGAATAAAATGCAGAAAATCCTTGTATTAGTATCACATTGTCTTCCAAACATTTAGCTTTTGTTTAAGCTGTTGCAAATTAAATAGGCAGAAGGCATGAAATTTAAAACTTTGGGTGTATTTTTTATGGTGATTTGTTTGGTTTTTGGTTTCACACAGGCAGAAGAGTGAAAGGATGGAGAAATGAGTGCCACAGTTTAGAGGAATAACAAGGAATCCCTCCACAACTCTCACGAGCAGCTCCTTCCCTGCCCTGTCCATCAGTGTCTTGAGTCTTCACTGTCACAGAATCATGGAATCCCAGAATGGTTTGGGATGGAAGGCACCTCAAAGCGCATCCAGTGCCACCCCCTGCCATGGGCAGGGACACCTTCCACCAGCCCAGGTTGCTCCAAGCCCCATCCAACCTGGCCTTGGACACTTCCAGGGATCCAGGGGCAGCCACAGCTTCTCTGGGCATCCTGTGCCAGGGCCTGCCCACCCTCCCAGGGAAGTATTCCTTCCCAATATCCCATCTATCCCTGCCCTCTGGCAGTGGGAAGCCATTCCCTTTGTCCTGTCCCTCCATCGCTTGTCAATGGTCTCTCTCCATGTTTCTTGTAGCTCCTTCATGTCCTGGAAGGGAGTCTCCCTTATCTGCTCCTTGCCAGGGATTGTACATGCCTGTGTTTAATCTGCTGTTTTTCCAGTGTTTTGCTTTGCCTTCCATGCTGAAAGTCATTAAACTGACATCCTTCACAGCCCACCATCTTTGCTGCCACGCTCAGGGCCTCACTCTCCTTCCCTTGTGAACCTCCTGGTGCTGCTCATACACACGGTCAGTCACGGATGTCACACTCCGCTCAGAGCTCACAGACCAGCAGCTGCTAAACACAATGTAGGTGAGATGTTCTGGTGCGCTGAGTGGGGAGAAATCTCCCCAAAGCTCCCTAAATATCTGGGGTGAAGGAACAAGCCCACAGCAATCAAAGGCAACTCTGCTTTATGCAGCAGAGAAATCTTTCAGGTGTGAGTTTTCACGTGTGCGTTTATGTCTAAGACAGCTCTCCAGTCCTTTCCACTCTGTTGCTTGCCCTGAATATCTAATGAATAATGCAATGGAAATTAAATTGGTGACTGGATGTTGCACTGGGGCTTGGCAAGTGTTTCTTAAAGTTTACAGACGTGTACATATCTCACAACTTTAGCTGCAGCAGCTCTGAGTGGTGTTAGAGCAGGACAAGGAGAAAAATCAGCTGTATTGAAGAACAACGAAGCAAACTTTTCAAATATATTAAAAAAGGTAATTTTGACATCCTCGTGGCACAATAATAATTTCTAAACTTCTCTTTCCATTATATACAGTTTGCTGTAGTCCCTTCTGCACGAGGGGATCTGGATTTTCTTTAAACCGATGCTGATTTATGTTAAAAATGTTTTATTAATTTGGTAATCTTTATGCCAGGCTTTGAAAATGCAAACAGAGCTGTCCTCTGGGAAATACACTCAGCTGGCTTGGGGCTACAATGAACTGCTTTATAATGTCAAATGGTGGCACGAGGGTGGATTTCCTCCTGCTCTGAGATGCACTGCTGGAGAGTATCATACCTACAGCCATAATTTTAATGGTAATTTATTGTTCCTGAGAAGGGGAAAAGGAGGTCACATCTGTCTATTAGTTCAGCAAGCACGTGCTGTTACTCGTTCTCTTGCTCAGCCCTTGCAGAGATGGTGGAGAGGAAAAATGAAGCATAATGCATTCTCAAGGTTGCCAGGAGCAACTAATGCTTCCAAATTGGTATTCATGTTTTATTACATCTTAAATTTCAGCACCTTAAAAACAATAAAGGAAATTGCATTTTCACAGAGTCTTCCTTCAGGGAATGTACTTCAAGTTTACTGTCTTTTTTCTGATATCTTTGTCCATGTATTATGAACTTCTTTCAGAGGCGATATATATATGTGTGTGTGTGTATATATATATATATATATATACTCACATTATATGTATATGCAAAGACAAGTGTAGATAATTCCATACTCCTGTAAGATCACAAATTTCTTTCCTCCAAAGCATAAACATCGTGTCTAAGAAGTCTTTTGGAGGATTCATATTTCTAAACTTTCAGAAACATGGAATTATTGAAGAATCATCATAAAATCATGGAATGGCCTGGGTTGGAAGGGACCTCAAAGCCCACCCAGTGCTACCCCCTGCCATGGGCAGTGACACCTTCCACTAGCCCAGGTGGCTCCAAGCCCTGTCCAACCTGGCCTTGGACACTCCCAGGGATCCAGGGGCAGCCACAGCTCCTCTGGGAACCCTGTGCCAGGGCCTGCCCACCCTCCCAGGGAAGGATTTCTTCTTAATATTCCATCTAAACCTACTCTCTTTCAATTTGAACCCATTCCCCTTGTCCTGTCCCTCCAGGCCTTGTCAATGGTTTCTCTCCATGTTTCTTGTAGCCCCTTCAGGCACTGCAAGGCCACAATGAGGTCCCCTCGAAGCTTCTCTTCTCCAGGCTGGACAATCCCAGCTCTCCCAGCAGAGCTAGAGGGAAGGAAGGACAAGCATTTGTCCACCATTGTTATTATACAGCTGCAGAAATATTTTTAATGAAAAAATGTCAGTAGCAATGAATTGTTCCAATCCAGATTCTATCAAAGGAAAATATTACAGGGCAAACTCTTAAATTTTAATTTGCTCGTGCTGTACATGTAGCTGACGCTCTGGCATGAAGAATATTAGACTGACTACAAAAGAAATGGAAATGAATGGCTGGAGAAAAAAGAAGTAATATCTTTGAAGTTCTGAATTCCTTATCATTCAAGGGAGTTAATACAATTTACATTGACTGTGTTAAGATTAATAAAAAATACATTGATCAGAAAACTTCTGTATATTAGGAACATTAGAATAATTTTACTTCACAGAGGCAACAAATTATTAAATGGGAAGAGAGCCTCAGATGAAGCCTAAAGGAAACATTCCTGTTCTCTTACTACATGTTCTTACAGCTTTATATATAAAAAAGAAATAGTAATAGTGAAAGATTTCTGAACTGGGTTTTGATTGAAGCAAGAAAACAAGAGTTCTGGCATTCAATTGCATTATATTGCTGTGCACAGAAATATTGTTGTGGCACTGGCACAGAAGTGAAGTGCAAGGAAACAAAAGTGAAGCGCAGAAGAGGCTGCTGGATTTAGTCTGCCCATGTCATCACCATAAATCCAGACTGAGTCCATTATCTCCCCTCCAAGCTGCTACCAGTGGCTATTCCCTTTCTAATAACATTTGGCAGAGCTGAATACCTGAATTAGAATCCCAGAAATTATTTCAACTGCACTGATACTTCCATTTGGAGCACTGGAAATGATCTGGTGATTCAGAAGAAATAATCCCTTTCCTGAACATTTCTTCATGCTTTGTTTCCATCCACTATGTAAAGGAATTTTCTAGAAGTGTCACAGATTTTAATGTATTTTACACAGCATGTTATAAAATCTTTTCCTCATATAATTGGTAAAAAGTCAAGAGAAAAGCCAAAATGTCTTAAAATATAGAGTTGTATGAGGAAGGAATAAAATATTATTGTTCTGTTATCAATAAAATGTTATTATCTGAGAACACTAACACACCACTGATCATCTTTCAGAAGGTTAAAAACCCACAAACACCTACAGAACAGTGGCTTTAAAAGGAACCTTAACCAGTCTTTGTTGTCTGTGCTTTCTGAAATGTCTGTAAGGCAGAATCAGAGGGTGAGGACTTAAATGGTTTATTAGAAAATAGATAGAAAGTGATGCCTGTGAATTCATAACTTCTGCAATAGAAAAATTTAATGTTCAGACTGTTCTCTTTGAACTTTCAGCCTTAATACCATTCAATTCACCTTAAAAACGTGGGAATAGTAATCTCCTTTTCCCTTTGTTTCTTGTGTACATTCCCTCTGCATTCCCTAAGAAATGCTCCAAGCTGTAGAATCTGATTACCATCTTCCAAAGACCACTTGCATTTCAGGGGCTTCTACACAAACGTACAAACTTCCCAAATCCAGCAATGCTGCTGTTGTTCCAAACCCCAGCCCTGAACCAGTTCTTTCACCGTTTGTCTTTTTTACATATTCACTGTTATGTATTCATGAATTATTATATATTTACGTATTATTATGTTCAAAAAAGGATCTCAGTGATAACCTCTATGTGCTGCCCAGGTTAATTATTTTCTTAGATTTTTTTCCTCCTGATCCTTCCATTGATCCATCACTTGTGGGTCATTCCCCATTTCTCCTGGCCTTGGAGCACCTTTTCCCTCCAATGTTTTCTCTCCCTGCCTTTCCACCCCTGAGTGGATTCCCAGCTGCCTCCTGGCAAGCAGGTAGGAGGGATGTTTGTCTGCAGAGAGTGCTCCAGGCTGGGAAGTGATGGATGCGCTCACAGTCCCTGGGTAGGACCACAGATTGTGCCCAAGCAGGAATGTGCCACAGGTACTTCCAACTGGAAGAGTGGCCACAGAATAAAAAAGCCTTTAAAAGACACACTTTGCAAGTGAGTACATTTGTATCCTTCCCTCGGAAGGCCTTTTCCTAATAGCAGAGTTTGTATTTTCTTGTTAACATCAAATGTCTTGAGATTGGGAAGTCTCAACATAAACATGAAGTTTCTCTGGGAATGTAAATCGTTTTTGTTTCTTTTCTTGTTATTCCTTTCCTAAAAGGTTGAGATCACTGCACATTCTTTACTTCCACTCTATATGTCAGTTCTTTGCACTGATAATTCTTCAAGACAGCTCTTATCCTTCATTATTTTTTTAAAGGGTAATGAAAAGATACTACTGGTTTCAATTGTGATCAAAAATGGTATAATAATCCATGCAATCAACATTTCCTCCTAAATTCCAGTGTCTAACTAACGAACCTGAATAATTATGATCTCAAAACCTGTGCAAACCATGGAAAAATAAAAACCCCAGGTAACTTAAAATCAAACCCACTCTTCTTTCTCCATAAGTTTCCCATGGGATGGAGGCAAATGTTTCAATCCCTCCAGAGTGGTGTTATCAACCCTTTGGGAACCATTCTCACTCACAACAACTGGCGGGATTTTTAAGTCCAAACCCCGGAGAAAAAAGTAATAAAGATCCCACAAGCTACGTTTAGTTTTCCAGAAATCAATGTCCTTCCCCACTAAGGTTCAGACTGGTGTGTTCTTTTCCTTGAGGGATCTATTTCCAAAATTGTTCTGCACAAAACAACTGTGTCCACAGAAGGCTAGAAAAATACAGTACAAAAGAACAGCACAAGCTGAGCAGCCCACCTTCATTTTCGACTTGTTGCAGCTGCAGTGATTAAATTGGGAACAAAGATTTAAGTGGGGCAGAGGAGCAGTTCATTAATCTGAGGAAGTGACAGTCCAGCCAGATTTACACAGGACTGTGATTTCATTGCTAGGTGTTATCTCCCAGTTCTAATGCCTGCTTACTAATTATAAGAACCCAGGTAACCCCCTGAGCCAATTAAGGAGGTGATATTAATGATGATGAAAGATCTGTTGGTGGACTTCCTTCCATTTTATCCCTCTTCTTATTGTCTTCTGCTTCTTAGGAAAGTTTGAGCTAAGTCTATGCAGGAAGCCTGGTAAGAATAAATGGAACCTCTGTTAAGTAGGAAGGATCCAGTTGACTTCAATATCATTAGGACTGGGTCTTGGAGTATCTTAATTTTAGTCTTACAAATTCCCTCTAGCAAATTAGAGAAGGATTTATTGGTTAATATTCAAACTGCAACTGGGTTTATTAAAAACTCAGCTGGGTATTACCCTGAGCAACCTGATCTAACGTTGGAGCTGGTTCTGTTTTGAGCAGGTGGTTTGAACAGATGATTATTCTTCAAAAAAAAAAAAACAAAACAAAAAACAAAACAAAACAAAACAAAAAAAAAAACCAAAACCACCTACAAGGAAAACTCAACTCTCCAGACAAAAATCAAACTCAATTACTGCAATTAATTCTTGTAACTCAAGCATTTTCCACATTCTCATATTGAGGAAGGGCAGTTTCTAACTTAAATTATGCCATCTCTCTCCTATTTTCTGATTTTCTCCATACTAGAACTACTTCAGGTTTCATGCTCGTGCTACTCAAGGCAGCATGACACAACAGTTCTTGTCCTCATTATGTTCACCTTCATTTTCCTTCAGAGCTACTACACTCGTGGAAGTTTGAACCTGCCCATTGGCGTGGTGCAAGACTGAAAATGTGACAGCGAAATGGGGAACAACAGAGGATTGGCATTAAATACGGAGAGAGTCCAAGAGGTCACCTTGGGGGGGCTTGGCCAATGTGACCATTGGTGCCTTATGCCAACGACAGATAGAAAGAAATAGAGAAAATGCTTTTTTCTTGCTGGGAATATCTGCCCATTGTAGTTTACACCCAAGCCTGCACTTGGACCACTACGTGCAGCAGCGAGGGCTGGAGGCATTGAGGAAGTGTTGTAGCATAAGAGCTGCCAGTGCTTCCACCTGCCACTCACAGGGCAGAATACTGAATTCAGGCCTTTTTTCACTCTTAACTGTCTATTGGGGACCCACCAGAGAGCACTGAAGTACCAGAGACACTCAAAATCACACAATTCCAGTTGCAAATGCCAAAACCCCTAAGGGTGGAAGCTGCTTCTACATCTTCTTTTCACTGAGGCTTTTTTCTCCTGGACTAATGATTTGCATTTTTACATGAATCCCAGAAAGCAAACATTGCATCATATTTCCATGCTGGAATTATACTCACTCCCCCTTCCCCCAGCAGAGCGGAGGGGAGAATTGGAAGGGGGAAAGTGCAAAAACTGGTGGATTGAGATAAAACCAGTTCATCAGATAAAGGAAAAGGTGCTCATGCAAGCAAAGCAAAGGAAGGAATTCATTCACTGTTTCCCGTCAGCAGGCAGGGGTACCCAGCAGTGACCTGTAAACCTGCATCAGACACTTTAAAGCTGCATCATTCCTTGCCTTTTCTTGTGCCTCTGACTGCCATAACTCATGTCTCTGGCTGTCAGCTCCATCCTCGGAGCTGGTCTTGATCACAGGCCAAGTGCCTTTGCAAAAATCTCAGGTATTACATGATTTTGCCGTTTTGATACTTTTCTATTGAAGGTTTTTTGGTTCTTTTCTCGGTGCAATCATTGCAGTTTGCTAGCTGTGATTTTTGGTCATGTGCTGCACACTCATCCAGCTAATTAAAACAGAGTGATGATGATGATGATGATGGATTTTGCTGTTGTCATAGACTAGAACATCCTGAGGGGGAAGGGACCTACAAGGACCATCCAGTCCAACCTCTGGCCCTACACAGACACCCCAACAATCCCACCCTGTGCCCCAGAGGATCATCCAAACCCTCCTGGAGCTCTGGCAGCCTTGGAGCCGTGCCCACTGCCCTGGGGAGCCTGGTCAGTGCCCACCACCCTCTGGGGGAAGGACCTTGTCCTGAGATCCCACCTGACCCTGCCCTGACACAGCTCCAGCCACTCCCTGAATGCTGTCCCTGCTCACAGGGATCAGAGATGGAGCTGCCCCTCAGAAGGAGCTGCAGACCCCAGTGAGCTCTGATTTCAGTCTCCTCCAGGCTCTTAGAATGGCTTTAGAGTCACAGAATCACTAAGCTTGGAAAAGACCTCCAAGATCATCAAGTCCAACTATTGACAGAATCCCACCATTTCAACTAAACCACATGATGAGGTGCCACATCCAGTCATTTCTTGAACACTTCCAGGGGTGGTGACTCCACCCCTGCTCTGGGGAAAGGGCAGAAGTGGAGTAATTTTCTACCATTTTGTTGTATTTCTTTGCAGCAATATTTAATTTTCTGTCTACCTGCATACAGCGTGCTTTGAAACGAGTCAAGTGATGACAATGAAAGGAAAGTGATGAAAGAAACGACTTAGGAAGTATAAATTAGTCAGGAGAGAGTTTTAAGAAAACACTGCTGTCAGTACACAGAACTTTCTGCTGCAGAAGATCATCAGAAGTCAAAGGAAAGCAGCAAAATAGCCACTGTTGTGATTGCTGCTGTCATTGACAGCCAGGGAGGCTCTGTGCTGTGAGTTCAGTCCTGAAGATGTTTCAGGGATGAACTTCTGTTGTTTCTGAGGGTCATCTTTCAGAGAGAAGGCAAAGCCCGAGTGTTGATAGTGCACTGTAGTTAAATACCCCTTTGAGGAATTAGCTTATTAACCTTGTGGCCTGGCCAAATCCCAATTTCAGCAATTAAAAATTGGCTTTCTGAAGTTCTCTCTGAAGATTTGGCGCAGCACATGATTAATAAGTTCCTGTTGTAAACTAGTTCTGGTTTTACTGAGAAGCATTTAAGGTCAGTTGTGTGTGGAAGAAATGGATTCAGATCTCCTTTCTTAGGAGATGCAGAAGCTGCTGATTAAATAGAAGAACTGACATGAACATCATCTTCATACATATAAGAATCAGAGACTCTGGGAAATGTTGAAAAACATTTTTACCACACAAGCTTGAAGGAAAAACAACAGAAGCAAAACAGAAGCAACAGAAGTTTAACGCTGTAAAACGCCAGAGTTTTAATGCAAAGTTGCCACAGCTTTTGCATTTCTAAAATCACACCTTCTTTACATCCCAGAATCATAAAATGCAGAAGACTCCAAGGAGTGGCTTGAGAATAAGGAGTTAGAATCCCAGAATCCCAAAATATCCTGGGCTGGAAGGACCCCCAAGGACCATCCAGTGCAACCCCTGGCCCTGCACAGACACCCCAACAATCCCACCCTGTGCCTGAGCTGATTCCCTTAAACGAAAAGGATCCTCCTGGTTATGTTTTCTTTCTTTGCATCTCCTGCTTTATTTAGATATAATCAATTGAAAAGAGAAGGAGGACACCAGAGCAGCTATGTCCCACTCTGAAAATTCGGAATTGATTTGAAAATCATATTGAAACATCCTTTTTATGAAATTTCTATTTATATACCAATTGTCTTGAAGGAAAGGGTTCAGGTTACGTGAATGTCGTATTTTATTAAGCACTGCGCTCTGAGTTTATTTCTAATTCCTCTTTGCATTAAATTAAAGAGGGCACATGGTTATAACTTTAATTTCTTCATTTTATGAAAATTACCCGAGCAACATCTGGTCTCTGGAACAAATTAGTATGTCAGTGGTTTATTACAGCATAATGATAGATTCTTCAAAACTGTGGCAATTTCTGTTGGTATTTGGTCCATCCACATTTAGAGTGTTGGGTAAAAAAAGGGATAAGAATATTGGATTTATTCTTTCAAACTTTCTGAGCACACATGGCTGCTTCTTATTAAACATCCTCAGAATACTTGAGAACTTTAGAAGAAAAAAAAAACAACCCATAAATCTGTATTCTAGGTTACAGAAACTGCAGCGGATGGGCTGATCTTTCAAGCACAGCATGAAGTGACTGCTAATCAAATGTGCCTCAAGGCAGTAGAAACTAAAATATTAAAGCTGGTTTATTCAGGGTGTCTCGATTCTTTAATTTGACTTTGGCTGGTACTAAATAAAACTATCTCTGAAAGTTTTATTTAAGCCATCCGGAGTGTTAACAAAGCACCCATTAAGATTTGGGTTTGCGGAATTTAAATATATTTGAAATTTTGGGAAATGCACTGAATAATTAATCAGATCTAATCCACACAGTGAGGTAATAAAGACATAGGACATCTGTGTGTGTTTTGTGCTGCTGGGGGGTTTGCAGGGCTGGCTAGAAACTTGGAAGATGAGGAAACACAAGGGGTTATTAATGAATCTTTATTTTCAAGGTATCGAATGAAGTCCTTAGAGGTGCCATCCTTGGGCGCCAAAGCAGATTTGATTCTTGCAGCACATGACACATCCTGAGGATCTGCCTTGTAACTCCTCCTTTGAGCTGCAAATTCCTTCCACAGAAGAATTCCATTTCTCTGGGCCTTTCTATCCGGTCATTGAGCCAGGAAATGAACCACTGGGAGACTCCACTGGCCTCACAACTTTGTCTAGTGGATTTTGCCTGTTTGAGTCCCCCATACCTTGCTCATTATTGTTCTGCTCAGAGATTTTTCTCCCTATCATCCCACCTCCCTCATGGAGGGATCTGGACACGAATCAGTCCACCTGTTTCTTTTCTACTGAGTAAGGCAGACTTTCTTAGGGGTTTTTACTGGGGACCATTTCCCAAAAACACTCTTTGTGGGGGATTTTTCAGCTCCATTCCTGAACTGTGAACAGCAGAGCTGAGCACACAGTTTATGTACCCACCACTCAGGATTATCATCTCAGTCCTGCTCTTCCTGTTATCCTACACAGACTTCCAGGACCAAACTAACTGAAATCCTGTGCCTGAAACTTATGCTCAGCCAGTTATACATCACATTTTATATTTACATATCATTGCCTCTGCATTACAGGGTAGTCTCCCTTTCCCCCTGAACTTCCCTCCCACACTTTCTCCTCTCGGATGTGCAATATTATGCTACATCTGGCAGCCAAGAGAGTCCCTTGAGCCCCTGCTGAACAGATAGATCACCATCACCATATTCCTGAACACCAGTAAGTGTGTATTTTGCACACACTGCTGCAATCAGAAGCTTGAATTACACTGCTTGGAGTAGGCAGGGCCTTTAATAGCCTGTGATGTAAAGATATATTGAAGGTGGCTGTGCTAAAAAGTGTCAGAGAACTCCTGCTGTGGATGCCAATGCAAAATCCTCTGAGCACTCATGAGCATAATATTATCTCTTCATCCCAGTCAATTTTCTCCCTGAATATTTACTGAATGCTAAACTCACACCCCAGTCAGTGATTAAGAAACTAAAGGAAGAAGCAGGACATAATCCATGTTTTTTTCCTCCTTGTCATTGGATTATTCTGTAAGGGAGATAACTCCAAAACTCACCTAAGGACTGGGTTCATATAAATGACACGTGTTCTTTTGAGTCATATCCTCATAACACATTTTCCCATTGATTTTGGGGCACTTTGCACTAGGAACACACAGGTATCAGATATTTGAAACCCTCAGTCTATTTCTTGGTATTTTGGATTACCAGTGAGCCAAATTTACCATAAAAGTAGGCTCATCACTACAAAAAGATCACTTTTCCATGGTTTCACAGTACATACTCGGACAACCCACCTATCAATTGTCCCAAGCTTTCCTTGACAAAATAAGTAGCTTGAATGAACCCTAATTAGTAAAAATAATCCTTGATTGCCACAGGTAAAGAAAAGGACAGATTTTCTGTCTGTTGCATGATTACATTATTGATGATTGTTTAGCATTAATATAGTGTAAGTAAAATGTTCTAAATTCCCCTCACAAAACAGCCTAACCAAAACATTTGTGGCTCTGTGGGTCAGAGATATTTCTGCTGTCAATTCTCCTAAAAAGGTTTCCCTGCCCATGGCAGGAGTTGGAACTGGATTAACTTTAAGGTCCCTTCCAACCCAAACCACTCTGCAATTCTATGAAATAAATTATCCTTTGTAGTAATTTTCCATCTTAAATTGTGTTTGTGATGAGGAAACATATCTCATACCAAAGAATGGTATGAAATAGAAAACAGTTGCTAAGAATAAGCCAGATAGATTAGAGATAGATAGATAGATAGATAGATAGATAGATAGATAGATAGATAGATAGATAGATAGATAGATAGATAGATAGATAGATAGATCCTAAACCATTATCCTTCAGCCTGTAAACCAGCTCTCAAATAACTTTGCCTATTAGTATTAAAAAAACAGCTTGAGGGACATGTGAGGAGTTGCTTCAGCTCCTTACCCCCAAATTTCATTGATCTTCTGCAGTACCTCACCTCATTTTGGAGTGCTTTGTAGAGTATTTACAATTCTCTTGATTCCTCCCATCACGAAACGGATGAGGAGTCTTTCTCAGTACTTTTAACAGAGTGGCTCACGATGTGAAGGCTAAGGAATAAAAATGGGGGTGATATAATTAGCCTTGGCATTTTAATGGAAAACCTGTCAAAGCTGTGATGTGAAGCTCTCATTTAGCAAAGCCACCCTCACACTGGTTCCTTTTCTGGCAGCTTTTCTAATTCTCTCCCACTCTGCTGAGTGAGGAAAGTTTCTGTCCCTGAGACTTTTGCTGTAGTCCCTGAGTTTTGGTATCTGTCAGTGATTTCTGATTGCAAATGCTGTTTTACACTGGCTAATAAACAACCCTTCAGTTTATCAACTTCTAAACATATTTTTTTTTGCCAGCACTTTTATCTGACATTCTTCAATGCACCTTGAACACATAGAAAAATTGACTGTACCACCTATATGTATATATATATATATCACATATTGCACAGGTATTTTATTTCTAGGTCCTCTCTGAAACCAAGCAGAGTAATTAAACACCTTGGGATGCCAGTTGTTTGAAGCTGACTGATTCTCAACCCATCCTCCTTTAATATTAATTCATGAACATAAATTATTCATTTATACATATACATCTGCACCTCTGTATACATATTGTGTGTGTTCATAGCCACAACTGAATAGGAATGTTTGATGCATAAGTGCTTTTCTTCCTGCTTTGCATATTAACACTTTTTCTGAGCTCTCCCACCTCTCATTCCACCATCAGCAGTGCCATTTAATCCATAAGAAGTCTGGAACATGGAAATTGTCTCCAAGATACACCTGTGGAAAGAACATTTCAGTTGTGTTCGGAACAAATGCTGAAAATGGAAAGGGAAGGGAAGGGGAGTGAAGGGGAGAAGAGGGGAAGGAAGAGGAGGAGAGGGCAGGGCAGGGCAGGGCAGGGCTAGGAAGGTTTGGGAAGGGAAGGTTTGGGAAGGAAAGGAAAGGTTTGGGAAGGAGAGGTTTGGGAAGGGAAGGTTTGGGAAGGAAAGGAAAGGTTTGGGAAGGGAAGGTTTGGGAAGGGAAGGTTTGGGAAGGTTTGGGAAGGTTTGGGAAGGGAAGGAAAGGAAAGGAAAGGAAAGGAAAGGAGTCATAATCCATGCACACGTGGGAATATGATGAGTGTGGGAGGAGTTACCTAAAGAGTTGATGTTCTGGCTCCTCAATGGACATGGCAGATCCCACTGGGTGATTGCATTGTAAAACCTCCAGAAAAAGGTCTGTTCAAGACAAGAGGTGTTAAAAGAACAATGGAACTTGTAAAAACAATCAAATGCATGTGTGTATATGTATTTTTAAATTTATTTTTAGGTTTCTAATTTCATTTTTCCATGAAGCTGGGAGGTATTTCTATCTTTTTATACCAACTTCCCTGATTAGTGCTGCAAGAATAAGCTGGTATTTGCAACACCTCTGATTTCATATGTGTAATGACCTGTTTTTAGAAGGTTGGATGGTCACACTATTAAGCATTTTGGTCTCCATTAATTTTCAGTATTAAAAGGACACTTTTTTTTTCACAGTCTGGCTAAGGAATATTGGTAGATCTGCACTTGAGAACAGATGACAGCTCAGTAATTAGAATTGTTAAAAAGAATTCCATTTCACTGAACAGGTGACCTGCATTTATTAAACATTTCTGTGCTGATTTGAAAAATAGCCATGATCATTTAAGGCTGATTGTACAGAGCTATTTGCGACACTTTATTTTCCACAACTGCTGCTTGTAAGGGCTAAGAAAAATTAAGAAAGACCATTAGCAAGGCAAGCTGGGCAGACTAGGGAAATAGCTCTGTGCACCAATGAGCTGAAATCCTTTTGACTGAGTGATCCACGACGTGTTTGCAATACACTACTCGGGGTGGGGCTGGGGACTGATTTTTGGGAAAGGATGTGTAAGAAATTTGTTAAAATGTGTGGATAGTCAGGAGTCAGCCAGTACATGCCATCCCCAAAGAATTCCAATATTGGAAGAGAAATCTTAAAATGCAGCAGTAAGAGTATTCTTTTATTTTTTTTATTATGGTATTTTTACAATTTATTTTATAATAGAGCAGTTTATTATTTTATTATTATACTTTTATTATTCTATTATACTTGTATATTATTCTATTGTTATGTATCATTATATTACTATGCATTATTATGTATTATTATATTACTACACACAATTATGTTATTATGCACTATTATATTATTATACCTTATTATATTATTATACATATACATTTTGCATGTATATTACTGTCTGTTCTTGTACTTTTATACTTATCCAAGTATGTAGAAAGGGAACTCTTTAAAACCAGTAGTGGCCTGAGAGTTCACCTGCAAGGTATGTGTAGAGAAATATATTGTCCATCCATGGAGAATTTGACAGAAATCCCGTCCCTGGGGCTATTTCAGAGCTCAATGAACCATATTAACCCCAGCACCCCAAGCCCCTCACACTGCCCCCTCAGTGGGATGCAGGGGAGAAAAAAAGCTGGAAAACTCATGGCTTGGGATAAAGGCAGTTCCACAGGGAAAGCAAACACTGCACACAAGCAAAGCAAACCAAGGAATTCCTTCCCTGCTTCCCACGGGCAGGAGGTGTCCGGTCCCTCCAGGAAGGGGCACTTGGGAAGAGAAGCACGATCACTCCAAACATCCCCCTTCCTCCTTCTCCCTCACTTCACACCCTGAGTGAGCTGTGCCATGCTCTGCAGTGTCCCCTGGGGCAGTTTGTCCCCTGTCCCAGCTCTGTCCCTCCCCACAATGAGGGACAGGAAAGGCCTTGGCTTTGACAGAGCCATCTCTGTGACCTCAGCACAAACCCAAACACAGCCCACACCAGCCCCTGGCAGGAAAATTAACTCTGCCCCAGCACAACACAGCACATTTCACCCCTTATTCCACATCATCCAGTGCCACCTCATCCATCTCCAGCCCCCCTTCTCACTCTCTGCTCTAATACAGAGATATCTTTCCCTAAAAAAATCATAGAATCATCAATGTTGGAAAAGACCTTGAAGATCCTCCAGTCCAAACCTCCATCCAACACTGCCACTGTAACCCCTAAACCCCTAAGCCATCACCCAACCCCACATCCAGACACCTCTTGGACACCTCCAGGGATGGTGGCTCTATCACCTCCCTGGGAAGTCCCTTCCAACCCCTGACCACACCAACAGTGAAAAAGTTTTTCAAATGTCTAATCTGAATCTTCCCTGTCTCAGTTTAAGGCCATAGCATGCCCACAAAATACCTGTTGAGCTTATTTAATCTGTGACTTTGGGGTCCATCTGTCCTGGTGGTCACTCAGGACAGGAGTGCAGAGTGCAGCCAAAGCCAGTACAGCACCCTGGCCTTCAGCAGTGGGTTTTTTTCTCAGGTGCTGCATTTTCCACTCTGAAAACCTCAGCACTACAATTGATAAACAGCTCCTGAGTGGACCAGCAGGTCTCATTCCAAGGCTCAGCAGCTGCACGGTGTTGGCATTGCCTCGTTGTTTTCCCCAAGCAAGTTGCCACTTCAACTCCTCAGAGACCCAGATAAGAGATATTTTTAATTCCTCCTTAGTTTTCAATTTCTGAAAGAACAATCTGAGTAATACCATTACAGCACCAGCTGAGGCTCCACTGCTGCTTCACACTAGTTCGTGTTTTAAGTAGTCACAATGCAAGTTTTCCAAGAGCAGGGTCAGCTCTTGGCAAAACAAACAATACTGAGATATGCACAGTCCTCCAGAAATTAGCATCTATTTTGGATTCTGAGTGTGTTCTTTTGACTTGCCTCTCAGCAAAAGACAGAGGTTAAAATGCTTGATTTGTTTCAGTGCTCTTTTTTTCGGTGTAACAGGCTAAATACAAATATGATTGTGACTGCTTTCAAAGACTGTTTTGTTTTTTATTTTGATAGTTCTCAAGCAGCAGCTTGGATCAGCAGCAACAAAACACACATTAATCACAGCAAACTTCTTAAACCCAGGCACAATAGCCCAGAACAAACTGCCTGACGTTGCCGTGCCAAAGGTTCATCCAAACCACAGAACCCCGGAATCCCTGAGGTTGGAAAAGCCCTGTCAGCCCACGGAGCCCACCCTGTGCCCGATGCCCACCTTGTCCCCCAGACCAGAGCACTGAGTGCCATGGCCAGTCCCTCCTTGGGCACCCCCAGGGCTGGGCACTCCAACCCTCCCTGGGCAGCCCCTGCCAAGGCCTGACCACCCTTTCCAGGAGGAAATTCCTCTTGACAGCCAAAGTGAAATGATAAAACCCAGACCATCAGCTGCAATTTTTTTACCGGAAATCCATCTCACAGAAATAGTTGGGGTAACAGTATTAAAATATACAGGGATCATCTTTAGGGTTGCTTTTCCCCTCCAAAATACACCAGGTCTGATCCAGTTTTGCTGTGAAAGTGAACTGCATGGCTGACCTGAGTTCCAAACCTGGGCTTCTTTTGGCATAAAAATTGCAAACTCACACAGGGATGGAAAAAGGAGCAACAGCTTTAAACCACAAGAGGGCAGGGACAAATGGGATATTGGGAAGGAATTCCTGGCTGGGAGGGTGGGCAGGCCCTGGCACAGGTTGGGCAGAGAAGCTGTGGCTGCCCCTGGATCCCTGGAAGTGTCCAAGGCCAGGTTGGATGGGGCTTGGAGCAACCTGGGCTAGTGGAAGGTGTCCCTGGCCATGATTCTGTAATGCCAGTGACTCCTGCAAATCCAGTGCTGAGGTCAGTTTAAAAGAGATCTTATTCCTCTGTATGTTTCAAAGGCTGAGCCCTATTTGTCATAAAATAGCAATAAGGTAATCCAAATAGAAAATTTTGCAAGTGATGTGAGATGTAATTTCCACGACTTCATTTTAGCAACAGGTGCATTTAGGAAATGAAGTTGTCAAGATTTTTTAAAATATTTTTTTTGTTATACTAATGATAAATTTGGATGATATTTAAAAATACTGCTGAAACAGAAGTACCTCTTGCTACCAGTTTTATTCTACAATTTATAAAATATGGGTCTAGTTTCTTAGATGTTTCCATTTAACAGAAAACATTGATCAGACCCTTTTTCTCTTAAGACCCATAACAGCAAAATAAGAAATATCTCTGAGGAGGAATTCTCGTGTCCCAACTTGCCTTTGAAGGAATAAATTTGGCACTGGCATGACTGATTTTTAAGCCCAAAACTGATGGTGTGAGGAGGGTGGAGGTGGATGTTGCGGGGAGGAAATATTAAAATCAGAGATGGTAAATAATTTTGAAGCAATCTTCAGCTTTCAGACAACATGGCCCTAAAAATCCAACCCAGCCAGAAATGCTGCAAATGGAGAGTGAGTGATCATCCCAAACCACCTGTCATCTAATCTCTTATTTGAACACACCGTGAGGGAAACAATAACATGTTCCAGCCGTATAGTTATGTTATTAGTATCATACTGGTACCTGTCTGTCAGGAGCTGTCCTAGAAAACTGACATTTTTAACCAAAAAAAATAGACAGCTTAGAGAAAAAGCTGCAGCAGGAGAGATGGTGGTTGTTTTCCAGAGACTTATTATTGAGAGGGAAATAAATAAATAAAGGTTCTGCCAGCAGCCATAGCGGATAAATGCTGGAGAGACACCAAATGAGTTGCAGCTTGCAGAAGTAACACTGTGTGCTCGGAGGAAAACTTGCTTTTAGGTCATCTCATCACATTCAGCTCCTGCGTGGAGCCTCCAAGGGTGTCCTCAAACCTCGGCGAAACCTTCGTGTAGCCGCTCCAGTCACTAGATGGCACAATCTTCTAATTAGTCAAGTGTCATCTGTTATTTAATCACCTCTGGAAGGAAACCTGGCCCTCAGTTAGGAGAGCAGTGCAGCAAATTGTGGAGCGAACCACAAACCTTTGCTGTCAATCCACTCACAGGTTTTTATCACTTCATTTTTCCCAGATATTCCCTCAAAATATTCTCTGTAGATTGCTTTAAAGCAAGCATGGAGCTGCACTGGTAATTCTGGTTCGCATCTTCAAGGAGCGGTTCAGAAGCCAAATTTGGAGCCTTTATAGAAATCTTTCTACAACGCACATTTAGATTTGGTTGGTGCTGTTTGGCCTGGGACTGGCAGTGCTCAAAAATTTCCGAGGTGGGCAACAATGGAATCTAGCAAAAACTCAAAATGCATAAGAAAAAACATGTTGGTTGGGTTTTTTTCTTACGGATTCACATTTTTGTGGTAATGTGAAAGTGAAAACAGATCCCTGCGCCCGTGTGGGCAGGAAGCAGGCAGAGCTTGCTCAACTCTACATGCCATGATGCCAGCTGGGAGTGGTGGTGGGTGGGGACCTGAATGTTTTTGAGTTTCAAAGAATCCCAGGATGGTTCAGGTTGGAAGGGACTTCAAAGCCCACCCAGTGCCCCCTCCTGGGCAGGGACACCTTCCACCAGCCCAGGTTGCTCCAACGTGGCCTTGGACACTTCCAGGGATCCAGGGGCAGCCACAGCTTCTCTGGGCAGCCTGTGCCAGGGCCTGCCCACCCTCCCAGCCAGGAATTCCTTCCTAATACCCCATCTATCTCTTCCCTCTGGCAGTGGGAAGCCAGTCTGTATGGCTGTTGCATCCTTGCCCGTGTGTAAGTACTGCTACTCCAGGTTGTAAAGTCTCCTGTGCCTTAAGTGATGTGCCAAAGTCAAACTCCAGAGCAGCAGAAATTTAAATCCAGGTTTCCCCAGTGCCAACCGCAGTCACTCGGTTGCTTGAGTGGATCTTTACTGTTCTCCTTCCAATTTGGCCATGGGGGAAAAAAATAAAAGTGGATTTGTAAATTGTTTAGAGGGTTACATCACATTATGTCACATATTTGCGTTCCAAAGGCCTTCCTATGGTAAGAGTTCAATGAAAAGCTGAGTCAGAGGATGGAGCCAGGAGGGAGAGCGATGGCACTAAGGTCAACTAAAGGGAGAAGAGGGGATAAAAAGCAACTAGTGAAAAATCCCTGTGATTGCTGCAGAGTTTTCAGTGGTCCAGGCAAATGTTGCTTAATGCAGTGGAGAGTCGATTGACTTAATTTCTTGATTTTTTTTAATAAATGATGCAGCAGTGTTCACAATGCAATGAGCATTTTTAGCTCATAGCTGCAATATTTATCAAGGTGCTGCAAAACCTGTCACTTGAAAGCCTCATGTGGCTTTTGCATCTCATCTGGTTGTGACCTTTCTTAGGAGGGGGCTAACAACTGAAAACAGCTACCATGGATGAAATAATGGTATTTGCCAACAGTTATGGATAATATAAATTCCTTAAAATGGTTTTGCTGGAATTTCTCTGAATGCAGACAAGCTCTACATGCAACTTGGAAGACTAAAGACCAAGTTGCCCGTTACAGGTTTTTCCATCTATCAACTTCCTGCTACTAAAAGAGAGAGGTTTCTTTCCTTCTCCCACTTCCCCCTCTGTGTCAGCAACCATGAGAGCCTCTCCACAACCAGGGCAAAATAAAACCTGACCTGGCAGAACGAAATCATTAGGTTAGCAAACTGAATCAGCTCCAAGCTAAAGGTCAGAGAGGGAAGTGGCAGCCAAGGTGGAAGGACTGTGCTGTTGGAGTGGGAATTTGCTGGATTAGCCCAAGTGTATTTTCACTGAAATGTCTATTTTCTGTAAGTCAGTGGAAGACACCCCAGACTCTATACACGAACTCATGAGTTCCTAAATCTCTAAGTAGGATATTACTTCTGCAAACTTTCTGCGAGACTCAAGGGACAAAAAAAAAAAAAAA
>VWZF01004985.1:268991-340922 GCA_013396755.1 Sclerurus mexicanus
AAAAAAAAAAAAAAAATCCAATATTTTGATATTTGCACAGGTTTTGTAACACACCTTGTAAATTCAGATCATGCTGTTATTTTTCTGCTTCTATTTCCTTCTCAAAATGCAGCAGGAATTCCAGAGTGCAGCATTACCATATCCAAAGAGAATTAAATGTGCTGTTAAGGAGTTTAGTGACAGGGGACACAGATAAGGTACTCAACACCTCCTCTGCCTTCAGTCATCACCGGAAAGGTCTCTCAGATCCCTGAGCTCAGAGAATGAGCTCAGGAAGAAGAGTTAACAGCAGTGGATGAGGACAGATTCAGGCTTTACTTGAGATATTTTGGCTCACGGAAGTCGATGGGATCTACTGGGCTGCATCTGGAGTTACTGGGAGAGCTGGAAAGTCCCCTTGCAACACCACTCCCCTTGATGTAAAGAACAAGGGAGGTCTTCCATCACAGTCACCTCTAAAATGGATCAAAAGGATCTTCAGGGAGCTATGAGATGGTCAGTCTCACCTTGTTCCCTGGGAAAACCAAGGAGTGAGTCCTCATGGAGCTGTTTCTAGTCACAAGACAAGAGATGAGGGTGACTGGGAGCAATCAGCATGGGTTTACCAAATCTGCCAAAAATAAATCATGCCCGATCAACCTGATTGTTTTGTGGAAAGCAAAGGATTTTGTCTGAGGAGGAAGGGACATCAGTTGTTAATAAGAGTACTACGACATGCTGAGAAAGCTCAAGGCAGCTTCAGACTTTAAACAACTTAAAATTAATTTATTGACAACACATTATGTTTGACTGGTTAGCTCTTACGTTTATCAATCACCAGCACTTACAGTTCATTATCAACATCTCTGTGTGTAGAAAACTGTCAGTCTTTAACCCTTCTAAGCTGAACAGCCCAGAGCTGATGTGAGGGGCCAGCACAGAGGGTTGAGAGTCTTTGCTGGTTTCAGCGGTGGAGATCAAGGTGATGAAGCTTGGGAGATGTTTGAGGAGAGGAGTCAGCACTGCAACAGGTTGTTGGGTTTCTTCTCCCTTGCTCCCCGAGGTGTTTATGTTGCGCACTTTTATCCCTCGCAAAAGAGGGATTTCAGCAACTCCTGGTGCTGCTTATTGCGTGTTTGCTTTTGGCACTTCACCCTCCTGGGTACTGGGAAGGATGTCCTGTATCTCTGCTCATCTTGTTTTTATCTTGTAGCTGCTTGTTTTCTGGGTGCCCCTTCCGTGCTCCTACACACACCTCTGCTCCTCTGCTTGTCACATTACTCACAGAACTTTGAGATGTTCATGTCTGGCTATGCCATAACATTTACAAAATACTTGTGCACTGTAATATATTAATATGCTAATATTTTGCTCCAAGGCAAAGCAGTATTAATTATACCCTGACTGATGAACTTCTAATTTATATGTGCTCTCTCCTTTGGCTCTGTGCAGCGCAGAGTCTGGAAATTCTTGTGCAGGAGCCCAGCAGTGCAGAACAATTCCACCTTATTCTAAAATTAGAGATGAATATTCCCAAACTATTGTGAGACAGATATTGCCAGTGTTGGTTCAGATCCCTGTGTTTTGGCTGATGCCATCACCTGCAAGACAGAAATCTGCAAACTCAGGGTACTGAAAGGGTGCAGATACACTCTGGACAGCAGTAGCAGACAGATTTAGTGGTAATTCAGTTATAATTTTAGTTATAATTCAGATAATTTTGTTATAATTCCTGCCCATGGTGTGTGTGGGGGTGGGAGGGGATGGACCTGCCCATGGTGAGGGATAGGAACCAGAAGATCATTAAGTTCCCTTCCACCCCATTGGTCTGTGATTTCATTGGGAAATTCAAGTTGCATCAATATGGATAATTGGATAATATGGCATAATATTATAGATATTGAATGATATTAGATTTTGGATAATGTAATGCTCCAGTTCTGCTGCCTTTATTGAATAAAGTGTTGTCCAGCCTCATTATCTATATTGCCAGATTTCAAATCTGGTGTTTTATTCTTAAATCACCAAATGCGATTTTAGATGATGAGGTGGAAGATTTATTTCTTTTAAAAATAAAAATAAGAATGTCCAACATTTGTTGCTACAAAAACCAACCCAGAAGGAAACAAAAAGATGTCCAGACCTCCCTAAATCTTATTTTGGTTCCTTAGTCTCCTGGAACTGGCCATGGAATTGTGTTGGGTGCCCATCTGATATTCTTCATCCTGTCAGTTGGTCTTTTAATCCCAACGTGGGAACTATATGTCTTATAGATTTGTTCATCATGATGAGCAATGCATCAAGTTCCTTAGGCAATACCTCAGTTCTTCAGAGAAGATTTCAGTGAAGACCTTATGCCAACATAAAGTGTTGCCTTTGGACATGTATCTTCCTACTCCAACATTTAATAGAGAAAAAGGCAAAATAAAGCTTGGAGGTGAGAACACCAAGGAGGTTGGCCTGGGGATGTGATCATTAAGGCTGGTTGTGGCATGTGCTGGTTCTGACAGAGACAGGGAAAGCACAAGCACCTCTGGGGCAATCACACCCATGGGCATCCAGCGGATTTTGCTCAAGGAAAATAAATTTAAAAAGGAAATTTCAAATACTTGCATTTTTCCATAATTTTAAAGAATTCTATAATGTCACTTTCCAATGTAAAACTCAGCTCCTGTGCTATATTAGTGAACATTTACTCCTGAAGCCTTCTTGGCTAAATAGACTAGAGGTTTCCAGGCAACAAAACTTGATAAAATGAAGTTCAAAGCAAGTACATAAAATGCCAACATTTCCCCTAAATAACATCCATAGGCCATTAGAGGAATGAATTTGTTATAGAATCATGGAATGGTTTGGGTGGGAAGGGACCTTCAAGCCCACCCAGTTCCACCCCCTGTCATGGGCAGGGACACCTTAAGTTTCTTCTTATGGTACAGACAAAGGGGTGAGATAAAGATTTTTCCATCTTTAAAGGAAAGGAAAATATCTCTTCCTTTCAGGGATTTGTGTTAGTCATTTTAAAACCATTTATGGGAAATCAGCAGTGATCACTAAATGTATATCCAATTTATTGTAACTTGTGAAATGCATTATTGCCTCCTGAATTGTTGAATAACAGGCAACCAGGAGGACAAAAGAAAAAAGGAGTTCGGGGAAAAAAACCCACCAAGGAAAACACAGTCTGTTTTTATGATCTTGGGATAAGAGAGATTGAAGAGCCCCTGGTTATAAGCAGAGTGCAGGTTTGCAGAGCTGTTCCACTCCTGCCACATTTGTAGAAGGAGTGCTTGCCTTGTCCCCAAAGCTTGGAAAATGCTCAGCACTTGGATGAAGGAGCCCCAAAGCAGCAGCAAATTGTAGCTGCCCAGGCTTGTGGGAAGTGCACATGCAGCCGGTTTGTTCCAATTTGGCACTTCCTTGTGTGGCCAAGCTTGGATTTCAGGAATGTGGGAAAGTGGTTTTTCCAAAGTCAGGATGGGCATTAACAAACCCAGCACTGCGTAGCTGCAGGGACAGCTTTTACCTGCACTGCTTCTCCTAAACCATGGAAAACCTGACTGGGAGAGACTTTGGAGCCCTCTGTGATTAGAAAGCACAAGAGCCCTGGGGGGACTTGAAGGTGCACAAGTCGCCAACCACGTGAAGTTCAACGGAGGAAGTCCCGGATTCTGCCCCTGGGATGAGACAACCCTGGATGGATGGACAAACTGGGAATGAGAGGCTGGAAAGCACTGCCAGGAAAGGGCACTGGGGGTGCTGGTCAGTAGCCAGTTGGCCACGAGTCAGCAGAGCCTGGAGCCAGGAGGGACATCCCTGTCCTGGGGGGCATCAGGGCAGGGAGGGGATTGTCCTGCTCTGCTCTGCACTGGGGCAGCTCCACCTGCAATAGTGGGGCAGTTTGGGGGGACACAATGGAAAGGAGAGATTGAGCCATGGGAGAGTGTCCAGAGGTGGGATACAGGGATGGGGAAGGGCCTGAAGGGGAAGGTGTGAACACAGAGGGCACTTGGGGTGTCCAGCTGGAGAAGAGGAGACTGAAGGGACATCTCATTGCAGGGACAACTTGCTGGGGAGGTACAGAGGAGGGACAGGCACTGATCTCTGCTCTGTGGGGACCAGAGATAGCACCCAGGGAATGGCTGGAGCTGTGCCAGGGCAGGGTTAGGTTGGATGTCAGGACAAGGTTCTTCCCCCAGAGGGTGGTGGGCACTGACCAGGCTCCCCAGGGCAGTGGGCACGGCCCCAAAGCTGCCAGAGCTCCAGGAGGGTTTGGATGATCCTCTGGGGCACAGGGTGAGATTGTTGGAGTGTCTGTGCAGGGTTGGACTGGATGGTCCCTTCCGTCTCAGCACATCCTGGGATTCTGGGATTCTGAGTGTCCCATGTAAACACCTGTCCAGGTGAGCCGCGTGGTCCCTCGCAGGGAGGGCAGCAGGGAAGGAAGGCAGGGGTGCTCGCTGCTGCTCCAGGGAAGGCTGTCTCAGCCACGGCATCCAGGGAAAACTCCTCCCGTGGGTGTGAGGAGGAGGATAATTAGCTATGCAGGAGCGGTGCTGGCAGCGATACTCCGGCAGGATCGGGAGCACGGACTCTGCCGCTGTGACAGACGATTCCCTCGCTCTTTCAGGAGAAGCAGCAAAATATTTTGTCAGCTCAGGTTCACAGAAACATATTGCCGAATGCACCCGGAGACACAGGGGCTGCTTTAATAAACGCTGGCGCTCTAATTGGCAGTTTGCAAAGCACAAACAACAACAGCGGCCACTGGAGGGCTCAAACACATCTTGGGAATTGTTATCCCAGCCCATGGAGTGCGCTCGGCCACCAAGGAGGAGACGAGATGTAAATGCCATTACACAGCCGAGCCTAATGATGGGGGAGATATTGAGCCGTCCTAAAATGTAATTTGCATATTCCTCTTTCTATTTACCTTTTGTTAAAGAATGTAAACTCAAAGAGAACATTCTGTTCCTAATCCCTATCCTTATTCTTCCCCACCCCTCGAGGTGTTCAGGGGATCGATGGGGCTTGGAGCAACCTGGGCTGGTGGAAGGTGTCCCTGCTCTTGGAATGAGATGAGCTTGAAGGTCTCTTCCAACCCAAACCATTCTGGGAGTCCATAATTCTATGATAATGGCCACCATTATTATGCTCAGTGCTTTAGACATGAAGTATTATTTCTTGGAAGGCTTGCAGTAAAAAATCTTTTCCTTTATACAAAGGCTGTACAAGTAAAAAATGAAGGCAAATAGTAATAGATAGCGATTTTAGCATGTTCACATTGCAGCAGGTTAAGGTGTAGGGATCAGAGAAGTGTAATTTCTGTTAAACTGGATTATTACAAATTAGTATTTTATTCTTTTATTTCTGTCAGAACTGTCAGAAAGTCTGGACAAACTCTGGATTAAGAGGAAGAGGTTAATTAACTAGATATTTAATAGTCTTGTGACATGCAGGAGTTATGTCTTACCCAACTGTTAAAATAATACCTCATGCATTTTTACTTGAAAAGAAGTGAAAGGTCTTCACAGATTTTTCTGGGAACTGCTGTCACCTGCGTGTTATTAATCATCTTTAAAAAGCAGTGCTCCACAGAACTGTTTGGATGGAGTTAAACAAGTCCATTTAGAAAGAACATTGACAGGATCAGTTAATAATCTCATCAACTACTGAGGCTGGTAATATCTGCAGTGCAAAACTGCCTTATATTTAACACTGGAAGCTGAAAGATTCTTCCACACATGGGAATTCATTATGCCAAAAAACCAACATGAGCTCCTAGTGTGAGAAGGATGGAATTCTCTGTGCTAAGTTGAAATTTTAAACATAAAATTTAAAATCTGAAGCTCCAATATAAGCCAAAGGAGAGGAGTTGGGAGTGCAATTGGCACTACTTCTCAGGTAATTAAGAGACATGCCTTGGGATTCAAAATGATTTTCAGTGATCCAAACATGACCAATTCCTGCTAAAATATCCTGAAGGGGTGCCAGGATTGAGAGATCTCCTGAAACTCTGACCCATGGGAAAACTCCCTAAAAGCCCATGGCCACGCACCTGGTTTTATGTGCTGGGCCAGGCTGGAGCTGGAATAACTGAATGCACCAAGAGGTTCTCAAACCCCTCCTTGGCATTGTCAGAAACACTGACAGATGAATTTCCATGTCCATTTGCCCCCTTGGATCACAAACCTGTTCCAGGGTGTCCGTGTCCCACCATTCCCAACAATGTCTTCAACTCACTCCAGCCCAGATGGGCCAGGATTTGTTCAGGACACTTGAAAAGTGCCAACCCAAGCCCACATTTTCTTCTTTCTCTTTCTCCTTCTCTTTCTTCTTCTTTCTCTTCCTGTTCACATTCAAACTTTGCTCATTAATTTCCTTAACAATTTTTAAGTGATTTTTATTCATGCACTTTTATAAATAGGTGGTTAAATGCAAAATAGAGATAGAAATCTGCATCCATATATATGTACTAAAATACTTCATATTTATGGATATTTGTAACCTTTTTAACATAAATACATGTTTAGGTAAAGGGAGAAATAGAGGTGTTCAAGAGGCCTCTCTGAGGGACCCTTCAGGTACTTTAGAGCTACAGAAAGTGTCAATCCCAGAGAGTTTTAGGAGCCTCTGGAATACAGCCATGGCCAAGAGCAGGGCTTGCCCAAACAGTGGCTCCCTTGGGGTCGTCACTGTCCTCTGTGTGTTTAATTTTCATGTTGTTAAGCAGTTTGGTTATTGTCCTCCTCAGCTTTCCCTTTGTGCCCGCAGCCAACAATGAAAGCCAGGAAAAATTAATCAAATGGGATGTTTAACAGACTTCTTCAGTTCTTTTTCCAATGAGAAACTAATTGGACAGGCACTTCTTTAAAGAGCAAGACCAAAAATGCAACCATCAAACCCAGCCAATCAACACAACTGATAAAGAGGCAAGATATTCCTTTAGCATACTAATCGCGTCTCCCAAACCAACTTATTCAAAGAAACAAACAAATAAAAGAAAAATAAAAGAAAAAAAAAAGGAATAAACAACCCCAAACCCAAGTCAGCATCTGGATATATATAATATGGAGGAGGGTTAATCTGATAGGAATCATTCTAAAAACAAATGAAACTATCCATCTCAAAAGGCCAACTGTTCACAAATAAAAAATTATCAAGGATAAGGACAAACAGATAAGATTTTCATGAATGAACTCATTTGCATGTCCATATTAAATGCATGGGTATGGCAGAAATATAAGTGTGAACCACCCAAAGCAGGAAGAGAAAGGCCCCCAAAAATGTTGAAAATATGAGGATAAAGTGGCATAGCCAATGGAACAACGGAGAAATCATCACAAATTTAACAGGGTCAGGGCAAAGGAATAGTTTGCTCAGTATTGGGGGCTAACCTGTCAAACATTCCCCACTGAAGATCTCTGAAGCTCCTTTGATTTCAGCAGAAAAGGGGCTACGGGTTGGTCCTGCACCTGCAGCCCATTGCTGGGGGGAAGGAAATTGCAGAGGAACCCTTGAAGGAAATATTTCTCCTCTATCTCTTCACATGTTTCTCTTGAGTTCAGGAGGAAACCAATACTGGGAGGTATTTTGTTGTTCTCCAGGATAAAACCTGTATTTCTCCTTTTGCTCCAAAACAAAGTTCCTTCATTTATAAAATTAAAGCAGACTCGCATTTGTTTTTTGACATAGTGACATGCAACCTGTTTCTGCATCTATTTTAGATGAAAAGCAGGGGTTAGATCAGTGGAATCTATGAAAATTGAAGTAAAATAAATTTCATCATTAAATGTATGAAAAAAAAATTGTATTTTCAAAACATACTCCAGTGTGTTGTCAAAAGTTGATCAACAGTATACTGAGAGTATCTGGTTCCAGACAGAAACATATTTGAAATTAACATTTGATAAAAAATGACAGAAAGATTAGTAGAAATGGTTGAACTCTTTCCCCTGGATTTTGCTGGCCATATATCATGAATTTCCTGACGAGTACAGGTTGCCACAAATGAATTTGTAGAAATAATCCCACTTGGCTAATTTTTCTGTTTCACCACCAGACATGAGTTGTATAATTTCCCACACAACATGCTGGTATATGTTGTGGAAATGGTACCTTGCTGTGTATTTGCTGTATCAAAGTTGATGCATAATTAAAACAAATATTAACAATGTGCTGCCACACAACTCGACCTATTGCATTCTTTCCCACAAAGAAAATAAAACTCATGTCATGCACTGCTTATTCTAGAAAGTGAAACATTTATTATACTCAGGCTTCCCTTGCAAGGGATTTCAGAGCAAATCACTTCATTTTCACCTCATTTATGTAATGAAACTGAAGTTCCATATGTGTTTCCAATGGCAGTAAAATAAATATCTTGAGGCATTTTTCCAGCACTGTTTTGTGCTGCAGTCACTGTTGGAGTTTAAATTCACATGCCAGATTTTTGCCCAGTTTAGAATCAACTTAAAGAGGATAAATAAAGTACCAAGATTCCATTAAAAAAATTGGGTCTGGCTTAAGCAACTACCCTTCCTTATAATCTAAGTGTTAAAATAGTCAGAAAATAATAAGAAAATAAATTCTCCTTAGAAAAATCAAGTTTTATTTGTTTCTTACAATGTTATAGTTGTTAGGGGGTTTTAAGTAATATTTAATATGTTTAATATTTATTATACTTATCATCCTTCACTGTCCATTTTGCTTTTAAGAACACCTTGTGCTTCAGCTCAGGGAAAACCATCCTGACCTTGACTAATGGGCTTTATTCTCTCATAAAACCCTAATTAAAACAGGACAAAAAATAGGCAGAGCAGCAATTTTTCCAAGTCAGAAAATCTCTGACTGGAGGTCCTGGAAAAAAGTCTTATATTGATGTTCTCCATTGTTTGAAATCAGAGAAAAACATGTGCAGAAGGGGCTGGATGTGAAATTAATTGGATGAAAGACACACCAGGTCTCTTAAATCCCTGGGAATGTGAAGAGCCAAACAAATGAGGATTAGAGAAGAAGCAGCAGGAAAATCCGTGTGCCAGCATGTAGGAATGCAGAAGGAGTAGGAGGATGTAAAGACATGAAAAAAACAATAATTATGTCTCTTCTGGATAGTCATTCAGAGCAACTTCAGAGGTTGCAGGTCTTTCTATTTGGAGCTGGTACAAATGGAAAAGTGGGAGGGAAAACACTGGTTAAACAACTAAAAAAAAAAAAAAGAGTTAAATTTATGTACAAATCCTTTGCTGGAACACTTCTTATCACAACCTGGATGACTCTTTCCCAGTCAATTACACGTGATCAAATGAGTTACCTCACTTATCAAGTTCTTGAAACTGGGAGCTGCCAGGTTGCTCCTTTTCTGAATTCCATATTCCAGCTTACTTTTGGTCTTTCCCGCTCTGACCTAGTAGCTCTGACATTGATTTCTGTGCAATGAACAGCCCCAAGTTTGTTATGTGAAGTGTCAAGACTGACAGAATGTGCTGCTACCTGGGAATAATTTATAGCCTGGATTTGGGCCATTCCTCTAGAGGAACGTGGGCTGATCTCCTCAGGCAAGGGAAGAGATGAGCAGAGTTCTCAGGAAAGCTACAGCAAATGAGCGAGGTGGCTTCACTACCCGAATTTCCTTCAGTCATATGAAACAGCAACAAGCTCTTTCTAGGCTTTGAAAAACACAGGCCAAGTCCAAACTTCAGGCTGGGCAGCCCCAGAGGGCAACAGCCTTCTTGTTATTCTTCCAAGGGCTGCAGGATGTTCCATGTTGGAGTTATAACTGTGATTCAAGGCTGGATTGGAGGTTTGTGTGATGGCTATGACTGGTCTGTGCACACAGAACACACTTAGTCACAGGTTCCCTGGGTGGTCCAGGGACTCTCCTGAGGGTCTCTGCATAAATGAGACCGCGGGCTGATGTGAGACAACCAACAGCTGTGAGACCATGGACAGCTCTGAGAGAATAAACTATTCTGAGGCAAAACGACGAGTCAACTCCTGCCACCCTCACAACAAAACATGTCCCAGGATCTGTCCAGGTGGAACGTTCAGACAGTGCCAGAATCAGGGATTCCCAGAATTATTTGGGTTGGAAGAGCCGTTAAAGCCCATCCAGTCCCACCCCTACCATGGGCAGGGACACCTTCCATTAGCCCAGGTTGCTCTAAGCCCTGTCCAGCCTGGCCTTGGACACTTCCAGGGATCCAGGGACAGCCACAACTGCTCTGGGAAAGAGGAGAAGGTCTCCTTCCAGATCCTGCACTACAAGGGTAGGCTGGTAAGCAATGTTTGTGTCCTAAAATATGCTGATTTACACCCAGAATCACATAGACCCAGTGACTGCCCCAGGCAGCTCCAGCTGTAGAATTGACCACCCCAAACCTACACAAATAATACTTTTATCCATCAATAAAGAGCTTTATTTGAGCCCCCACACTCTTTCCTTGCAATCTGAGCAGTTTCTTGTTATCGGGATTTGAAGCAGAACAATCCCCACATTTTACATGGCTGAAAAACTCTGAGTCAGCATTTCTTCAGCTGAGCCATTCAATGGACTGAAAGTGCTTGAAGCAAAAACATTACACCTGCTAAACATTCTGATAGTTTCCCATTGCAAGAAATACAATTCTTAAAGCATTTTGGATGAATTGAAAGTTTATGAGATGGTATTTCCTCCAACAGTGAAGATAACTAACAGCTTCCCATAGTCACTCTCACTGGTAACTCAGCTGAAATCTCTAAGGCAGAGCATGGCTCAACCTTTTAAATTTAAGAGAGACTTTTTTGGATTGTTTTCACATTAAAAAATGCAGCAGATTCCCCCCCCCCCCCCTCCAATTTTTATAAAAAATTTNNNCCCCATCTAATATTATATAAAAATGTTCCATTCCACGGAGCCCACTGATCATGCTTTTTCTTCAGCATACACAGGATGCAAAATGAAAACATTTCCTGAGATCTCTTAGTAGAGGGAAATTAAAAAGCCTCTAAACACAGATTAATAGAAATAAAGGGTTTATCTTTCAAATTTTCACCCTGACATTTGTGACAAAAGCAGCACAAAATAATTCTGTACACATCCTAAAGAATCCCACTTGTTTTAACAGGATATTTAGGGCAGGAGAGTTGGGGGCAATCCAGGGAACCTACAGAAGCCACAGCTCTGCATTTCTGATTTCATTTTAGCTGCCCTTAAAGGCCATGGGAAGCAGATGTTTTCCTTCTTCGGTCTCCCTGGCTCTTTCTGCTCTCCCACAAGGCAGTTTGGAGTCAGGAGGACCATGACACCAAGCAGATCTTCTGAACTCAAACTCATGTGGGTTTCTGGTTTTGTTTTTGTCTTACCAAAACTTAATTAAACATGATGTGGGAAAAAACCCCTTTGTTATCTCCAAAATATTGTTTTCCACCTTGTTTATTACTTTTTTCCCTTGGAAAAAAAAAACCAAAGCAAAAAACCTTAACCTTGACATCTATTAGATGATGAGAATTTTGGTTTTTTTTAACTTGACATAGCACATGTCAAGAAAACTAAAGGAAACACTCATCTCCCAGAAGAAAAGAGAAAATCCAGTAACTCCAGGGTGCTCCCCTTTTCCTTTCTTCCTTCTGGGGGGGGCAGCTTTTCCTTCCACTCAGCCTCTGGACCTGGCAGTACTTGGGCCTGGAGACCCACAGGAACACGTTCCCACTGAGTTTCTGCTCAAATCACTGATGTGCCAGGGAGGTTTCTCCCTAAAATTCCATTTCCAGTCATCCAAGCATAGTCCCATGGAGGAAGGATGTTTTCAGTAACGCCTGCCTTCAAATATCTCTTTTCTTTTCTTTCTTTTTAACTTGGAATAACTCAGTGTCAATAAATTGGAGGATGAGCTGCTGAACCTTGGACATCAAATGACTTACTGGCTTAAGGATTGCTCCTTACACCCTCACAGTTCCTCAGTGTCAGGCCTCCAACCCCCTCTGAACCACCTGTCTCCCAAGGAAGGCTCAAGGAGTTGGTTACACTTAATCCTTAACTCAGACTTGGCACAAAGAATGAAATAAATTCATAACTGAAGGCTTTCCCAAAGAAACAGCTGGACAGAGGAAGCAGTGGCTTAATAGGCAATTCCTTGAGCAATTTGGCAGCAGTAAACAAAAACTGTGAAGTAAAAATTAGTCTCAGTGAACTCTTAAGATCAAAATGGAGACAAAAAGAGACTGAAGTAGTTCTGATTTTACAAAGATTTCTCGGTCAAAGACATCAGATCAAATTTACCGAAAGACTTCTGGATTAAGTGCTTGAGTGCCTGACTTGGGTAAGTGACCTCTCCTGCCTTTACCTCCAGTATCTTGCAGAGGAACACGGCATTCCCAGGAATGGATGCACAATGAACAGAGAGAGAGGAGGGAAAAGAATTAGGAAAGAAGCCTTCCCTGGGAGGGTGGGCAGGCCCTGGCACAGGGTGCCCAGAGAAGTTGTGGCTGCCCCTGGATCCCTGGAAGTGTCCAAGGCCAGGTTGGACGGGGCTTGGAGCAACCTCAGCTAGTGGAAGGTGTCCCTGCCCACGGCAGGAGGTGGGACTGGATGGGCTTTGGAGTCCCTTCTAACCCAACCCATCCTGGGATCCTGTGATCCTGGGATCCTTGTCCAATTCCACCAGATGAAAACTCCAGGAAACAGCTCATGGTGCTGGTCCCATAAAGTGAGCCAAAGGAAGTACAAGGGCACATGTCACTGCTCACCCATTATTATACAAAGGGATCAACTTAGAGTAATTAATTTGTCTAAGAAAGTGCCATCAGAAACCGTTTAACACAAAGCCTCAGAGAAAATCCTTGTGCTTGTGTTAACACAAGTGCAGAGACATTGAGAACCACCTCACCTCAGAATAGGTCACTCTGCAGAATAAATCTGCCATTCTCAATGAAATTAAAATTGTAAATATTTTTTTTTTGCCTTCCTTTCTTCCCGTGAGCAGATCTTTCCTCTCAAAAGACAGCCAGTTGTCCTTTCATCCTCCCCTGCACTTGATAAAGACAGTTTGTAGGGCAATAAAAGCTGAGACTCAAGTAGAGGATAAGTCTGGCCTTATTTATGACTGAGTTTCTCTCTTCCAGTTACTTTTGCAGTGATGGGGAAATAAGCACTGGGAGTGATCTGGGGAAATAAGGAGTGAGGGAGATGGAGAAGAAGCACAGGAAAAGTGGCAAATGCAGAACTAAAGAGTGAGAGAGGAGAAATTAAATGTCTGTAAAGCAGTGAGGACTGTCAGAGCTCCGAAATGAGACACGCTAGGGATCATGCCTTTCACACCAAAATCCTAAAATGTTAAAAAAATCTGACTTTAAGTTTGTATTTATCATCTTAGAATCAGGCACGTCCAAGTCTTACGTGCTGCACTGAATTATCCCTCCATTAAGATGACAAAGAATATTGAATGAGGCAGACAAATGTTCATTTCTACACTTCCAGAAGGGACATTGCTTCCAGCCACATCCCCCAGGGCTATAATTCACATCTTCTTCTCTTAAATGAGTTCTCTGATAAGAAGAAAACACCAACAGGATCAATCTCATGCAGCTAATTGAAATAAAGACACTGGGAAAATAAAAAAGGAGATACTGAGAGCAAGAGTGAACGTGCTGAGCTCCAGGTTTGGAGAAGATTTTATAGGCTATGATGGAGTTTCCATTCAGAATATTCAGCCTTCTGAAAAAGATTTTATCTTAATAACAACTATGGATCACTTTCCTATATCGCAGATGCATTTTCAATCTTTATTAAACCTTCTCTCCGCTAACAAACCTCATTTTTTTTCTGCCTAAAGGAAATGAGCAAAATGTGGCTTTTTCTATACTGGTAGAAGATTTTTTTTAATGAGAAAATATCATTCTAATAACTGCTTCTGAAAAGAGGCAATATGCATTTGGGTTAAAGTTTCATTAAGGTTTTGATGGTTGAATGAAATATAAAAATAACAACACATCTATATTGATTATTTGAGGTGTGTGCAACATCAGCAGCAATAAAGTGGTTTTAAGATAGAGGAGAAAATAATAAATGCTATAAATAATAAAAGGAAAGTGATTCTCCTGTAAAATCCCTAAAATTTTGGTTAGCTTGCAATTCCCTGTAGAAACAGCCTTATTGAGTTGAATTGTACATTACTGTGCATCACATGCTTTGAGGACAATTTTGATTCATTGAGAGGGTGCAATTTAAGGTGTTTGCCTCATTTTTTTGAAGAGTAGGTATCAGCAAACACCAATTTTTCCACCAGGTGAGTCATTCCAAAAGAATTATGGCAAGTGTATCTCAAATTATTCAAATTAAAGGCATGACCTCCTTGCCAGGGGTAAGACCTTTGGCAGCCCTCTATTAAAAAATAGATTTAAGAACTCGGTGATTTTAGGATGAATATTCGTGGGGTTGGGCTCTGAGCAGTGGAAGGTGTTGGAGTGAGATGCGCTCTGGGTGTCGGTTACTCAAACAATGTTATAATGAGTCCTTTAAACAGGTTTTGCCCAGTTCTGCTCTTCCAGTTTCTCTGAGAAATAAATAGGAAACTACTGGTTCAAAACACTGAAAACACGTCATTAAATAAATCCACATGCAGCAAATCCAGCCACACAGAGAGCAGTTGTTAAAGCCACATGATAATTTTAGCTGCATAACATTCTAAAAGATGTAATTTGATATCACTAAATAAAATTAGAATGGGCTGGGGTTTATTGTGCCTTTCTTGCCAGACTTTGCCAGTAGAAAGTCCTGTTTGCCTGCTAATCTTTTTATTTAACTTTGCTTACAAATTCATAGATAGCAGCTATTTCTTGCGAGGAAAATCCCCAGAGTTTTTCAGCCTGTTGTTTTGCCACAGGTCTTCAAATGCCTAAAAACCTTTTCATGGCAAGCAACCCTGGAGCACTTAATAAAGGCAAAACCTTTGGTGGGTAAAAACCCATCCTTCGCAGGGAGTGAAAGCAAGGCTTAACCTGAAAGATTCTTTTGAGTATCCATTTTGGAGGTAAATATTTATTTGCGATTCAGGAAACCACACAATTACTTCGGCAAATATTTTGGAGTTGGAAAACTATAAAACCCCAAGACTATTTCAGCTTGCAGCCCATAAGAAGGTAAAGAAAGTGATTCCTCTCTGGTCTGCACTTGCTGAGAAAGACAATGTCCTTTAATACTTTGGCCGCAAAGCCCCCTGTTAGATTAAGTTTGTAAATCCTCGGGATTATCTCTACGAAATGGCTGAGCAGCCACGAACAGATTTCACATCTTTAAATCTGTGTCAAAAGCCATTCTTTGAAGGATTTCAGGGCTGATCCTTTCTGGGGAATCTTCCTGAACCCCATCTCTTCTGAGCTGAGCATTTATTTCTCAGTCCTTCGTATAATCACAGAGGTACAAGAAATAGCAACTGCTGGAGATCAGAAATACCAAATCCTCAGGCATAGAAAGAAAAATAAATTATGACAGCAGCTTTTGAAGAGTATCTCTGGCCCACATTACAGGATTTTAGCCCAGGATAAGGATGGCACTGGGGTCAAGCCCTTAAACTTGCTCAAGTTGGTCAAGCTTAGAGTTTGTTTTCCAACACTGGATCAGTGTCTGACGTGCAGCCTCTTCCACATCTCAGTTACCCAGTAACAAGACTGGTCTCTTAACAGAGCAGAAAACCTAATTTTGCAAGAATTAACAAAGCTAAAAAAAACCCCAAAAACAAACATAACACAAAACCAAAAAAGCAGGAAGTTCTTTTTTGGAATCTCGATTGTTCTACAAAGCTTTTCTCAACAACAACCTCCTGGTGGGGCCTTTTGCCCTTTTTGCCTTGGGATGGGAACAATTGGACACACAGGATGTGCTGAATAAGCAAAAAATGAAATGCAGCAGGCAATTTTCATATAATGACGTGCAGAAGGGTGAGGATGTATCCCAGGTTAACAACCTTTAAATCCAAAAGGCTTTCTCAGTCTGAAGCAGGAGATTTCATTCTGTAATGAAACAATGACTTCAACCACTTGTTTGCTACGTGATCTCGGTAAAAAAGTTGGATTAGTGAAGCTATTAGGGGTTGTTACCACATAAGCAAGAGGTGTAGGAAGGAGAAACGATATCTTCATGATGACTCTTCAGCAGATTTTTGGTATGTAAAGGGAAAAAATGCTAATTAAATTTAATATGAGGTAAATCATGTTGTGGTGAATTAATACATCCAAGAGGAAGAGCATTAAAGGCATTAAGGAGATGCCAGCACTTCCCAGTGAGTCTGCAGCTCAACTCCACAGGCTTGAGCTCTTGTGGAATTCTCTTACATTCCCAAACTCCACACATCAGGAAGCAAATCTGAGCAAAATCATCATTAGGGCTGAGATGTTTGGAAATATATTACAAAATGGAGATATTGGTGATGTGCTTTCACGGCATGGTTAGTATATTGTATTGTTGAAAGCTTTTATCGTGCCTAGAAGTACTTTAAATTTTGCTTTTAACTTTTTAATTGATTTTTTTTTTTCTTAGAATAGAGATAAAACCTCAATGTGAAGCTGTGCAGGATAGTATCCTGAGAAATTGTGTAATGTTCTGAAAACTATAAATAGAAAGGGAATTTTTTATTTAATTTACTTTGATTTTATGAAACATTTCATAAATACAACACATTAAACTTTGCTCAGAAACATTTGCAGGCTGGTTTTGCCTGCAGATTTATAGGGTTCTACTCCTCTAGTAGTCATATATACACACCAGATTTCTGCTTCCAGAATCTTCAGTGAGTCTTCCAGTCCTCCTCCTTCTTTAAAAAGACACTGCTGCTTTTCCATTAATGCATTTTTTAAAATGAATCTGGCAAAAAAAGACCCTTCACTGTCCTGTGTCAACACATTTTGGTTTCAGGAATTCCTATGAACACTCTAAAGGTTTCAAGAAGGTGTGACCATATTTGAAAGGCAGCCCAGGCTGGAGACTCTTGCAGAGAGCTTGGTGTTTTCGTGTGGAAAGCACAAGTTCCTGCAATCGACCTCCTATAGATCGTGGGATCTCCTCGTGGCACCTACACAGCCTTTGTAAAACCTCAGGGAAAGCATCAACACATGCTTTGATTAGGAAATAAAAGTATTTATATAAAGAACTACCCTGGCCTGTAATGAGAACATATGATTACTCTGTCCTGCATTTGAAGTAGCAGCAATGAAGTGATATTAAAATATTAAAAATTCCACAGGAGAAAGAAAAAAAAAACAAACAAAGAAATAGACAACTAAAATTTGTTTGTGGAGTTTTTAATCTTTTATGCATCAAATCTAATTTGTTACTGCCACAGGAAGAAATACAAGTGTTTTATTGCATTCATTACAGAATTAAGGTGAGTAAGACTGATAACCAGCCAAAAATGATTCTGGGAGCAATACTGATAACTGAAGGTGGCAATAGCTCACAGTTGTCATCGAAGAGCATGATTTCCATGATTTAGGGCTGTAATAAATAAACCCTTGCTCTTAGTGTTATGCCAGGATTAACAGAGACTCGAAGAATATTTTGGGTTGGAAGGGACCTCAAAGCCCATTCAATGCCACTCCCTGCCATGGGCAGGGACACCTTCCACCAGCCCAGGTTGCTCCAAGCCCCATTCAACCTGGCCTTGGACACTTCCAGGGATCCAGGGGCAGCCACAGCTTCTCTGGGCAACCTGTGCCAGGGCCTGCCCACCCTCCCAGCCAAGAATTCCTTCCCAATATCCCACCTAACCTGAAATAGACCCCAGAGCCTGCGAGAATGGACAGATTACCATGCTAGTGCTTTGAGAAATTTGAACTTTCTCATCCCTCTGAGACTCATTGACAGATTTGTGCAAGATAAACACCGGATAGTGTGTTTATATTGTAAAATAGGATCAATAGTCCTGGAATAAACTGAATGGAACAGATTGATCATGCAATTTCAACCCTTGGTAAAAACAAGACTTCAGTGAGCATTTTCTCAGTATTCAGGTGTTTCGACTCTCAGAAGAACCTTGGAGGGTAACCCTGCCCATGGCAGGGGGTTTGGAATGAGAGGTCTTTAAGGTCCCTTCCGACCCAAACCATTCTGTGATTCCATGAACAAGCTGGTGGGTTTTATTTCCATCTACCTAGAGAAAACATCCCTTCCAGACAAGTGGAAAACGTCTCTACCAGAAAGGAACCTGTTGATGGAAAAGGCGTATTTGTTTCTACACTCAAAGCTGGTATTGTAGAATTGAAAAAAAAAAAAAACAAAGCAAAAGAAAAAAAAAAAACAAAAAACAAAACCAAACCAATTTCTCTATCATTGACTTTATTGTGGTTACTGTTGGAAAATTTGACTTCAGGTGGGCTATTTTTGGGCTGCTCCCTCAGCATCCTGTGGGATGCCAATGGCTGTGCTAATATAAGTAAAGCCTGGCGTGCTGAGTCCTTTGTGCAGGGGAGATTTATTTCAAGGTGCCCTTGCACGTGCCCCGCTGTGCATTATTCCATCTGCTCCCAGCTCACTTGAAGGAGATTTTCTAGTCAAGTTTTGTGCTCTGACTGAAACTCTTCCAGCCTGCTTTCTAAAACACAGCCAAGGACGTGGCTGGCAACACTGTGGTCCGTGAGGTCAGACTTTTGAGTGGGACAAGGGTTAAATTGAGAGGCTGGAGCTCTTCCAGCACAATCTGCTGTTTCCTCCCTTGCGCGTGACACACCAGGTGGCAAGACTTGCGTTCACCTTTTGTAGCGCATCTTGTAAGGAGGGAAATGCTTTATTTTTAACTGTGCTCTGCAGCATTGTGTCAGCTGCACAGCCCAGCCAGTAACTCACCGAGACAAGGCACACTCCAATATGCATCATTTATTTCTCAGCTGCCTTGCTTATGCATGTGTTCATAGACACGTGCAACTAATTCTGCCTCCTGCTTCTGGAAGTGACCTGTCAGCATCTAATCAGAGCTTCATCTTTAAAAGAAATCGCTCCTGTTTCCCCCCATAAAAACTGCAATAAACAAGATCTTTTCTCCCCAGTGGTAGCCAGAGAAAAGAGCCCATTCTTGGCCTGGAAATGCTGAAATTCACGTTGAGTTGCCAGGTCTGTTTCAGAGAAGAGCTGAGATTTGATTTAATGAGTTTCAAGATTAACCTCTCCTTATTAATCCTTTTCTAAAGTCTCAGCTGGGATTTATGGCTTAAGTATTGTGCTTTTTTCGGTCCTATATAAATCAAAATTATGTCGGAAAAAAGCACACAGTGTGTAGGTTTGTTTATCTTGCCACATTGAGAGCAAGGCGGCTTTGAATTTACCCCGTTCACTGCAGACCAATGCAGAGGGAGGTAGCCAAAAATCTGCATAAATCCACGTGACATCAGCAGCTCCAATGTCTGCACACAGGATTTCAAACCTACTTCTTCTGGGTAAGTCCACATTAATGTCACACTCCAACACAGAGCTCAAAAAGCAAATGAGACTGGGCTCCTTTGGGAATTTTGCCTCAGTAAAATGAGTAAAAATGATATTTTAGGAAATGAGGACGGTTGCTTGGATCTTAATGCTCTTTAAAGAGGTGAATTTTGTAAACATTTGAATAAGTCAATAAAAGCATTTATGCTAAAATTTAAGCACAGAGGGAGGTATTAATACAATTGCAAGAGGGATGGGAGAGATTGAGCACCAGATTTGTTGCTATTTAGGAGCTTTATAGTTTATAATATTTCTAGACACCAGTTCCTCTCCTCCTGACATCTGCTTTCTTTGTTATTGACATCAAAGTCCTTCAGTGTTCCCCAGCCAATTTATGCTCTGAGGGCAGTAAAACCAGGGAAAACTTGTCAGGTTCTTGCAGGGATGATGCAAGGCTGTCCAGGAGATGCCACTGTCTGGGAAGCAGGGACAGCAGGGACAGCTGCTGGGTGTCCCTGCTCTTCTGCTGTGCTCTGTGAGTGTAATGGACTCTGAAATGAGGTGAACTTCTGGCCTAAAACATTCATTTTCCTGACGGAGCAGGAACAGCCAAGCGTGTCTTCATTCCGTTGTAGCGAATTTCTCCAACAACTTGCTATCTGTCACCTGACAAGGAGGAACTTTGCAAAACCCTCGGCACAACTGGAATGCTCAGTGAGTGGAAATCCAAAGGGATATCTCACCACTTGGGAACATCCAGCTACTCCATAGATTGCAGTCACGTAACCAGTGGAAAAAAAACTACAGTGAAACACAACTGGCTGTTGTGCAATCCTCAAGACCTCTAAAGATCTCAATTCATTGCAAAGCCTGTCCAAAGATTGAAGGTGAGGCTTGCATTAATGACAAATTAACAAAGACAAGGCCCATTTGAACCATGCTGCAAAAGAAAAGCCACCTCAGCTTTGAACTCTAAACAAAGCATTGTCTAATTGACCACAGGATCGGAATCACAGCAGGGTTTGGGTGGGAAGGGACCTTAGAGCTCCTCTGGGGCTGAGCCCTGTGAGTCTGACCCATTACAGCCTGAAGGGAGCCTGCAACAGGGACAGAGAGGGACTTTGGACAAGGGCTGGGGGGACAGGACACAGGGAATGGCTTCCCACTGCCAGAAGGCAGGGTGAGATGGGATATTGAGAAGGAATTCAGGCCCTGGCACAGGGTGCCCAGAGAAGCTGTGGCTGCCCCTGGATCCCTGGAAGTGTCCAAGGTCGGGTTGGACGGGGCTTGGAGCAGCCTGGGCTGGTGGAAGGTGTCCCTGCCCACGGCAGGGGTGGAACTGGATAAGGTTTAATGTCTCTTCCATCTCAAACGATTCCAGGATTCCATGAAATCCATTCATTGCCCACAGTGCTGTCTTTGACTTCTGCCATTCTTCCTTTCTCCAGAAAGTTCTCACATCAGATCCCGGTGTTTCTCCTGCTCAGTTAAACCTCAGCTCAGGCTCTGCTCACTCAGCTTCATACCTTTAAAAATTACAGCTTGATCTTGAAAGGATAATGAACACTTAATATATTATTTTCAAAACTTTCCTTACATACCTAAGCCATTTTGACTTTTTCTTGCTGTTAAGAATAAGGAAGTGGAAGTTAAAAAAAGTAAAATAGAAAAATCTTCTTTTTGGTTACTTTTGCATTATTTTTGTTGACTACAAGAAGAATTTAGATCTATTCTACCCATTCTATCCCTGAGCATGGAGTTGTTCAGTGCAACACACCACATTCTAAATCTAGATCTCAGCCTTCTTTTTTTTGTTTCCAGAAAGAGTGAACTTTCTATACTGTTTTACTGCTGTGAATAGAGGAAAAAGGAATTTACATTGCTCTTAAAGGACTTAAAATCACTTTGTCAACAGAGCTGGCTTTTGAGTTTAAAGCTGAATATTTGATACCATGGGATAAAAAAGCCAACTAAGTGCAAAATATATTTTTCAGCTTAGGGTCATATCATATTTTTAAGATACTATTTATAGGCTCTCATTTATTACACAGAATATGCATTTATTTTACAGGATGAAGGATGTTCTGGAAATTGAAACAATATTCCCTGCACAGCAAGGAGGGTAAAGAGGGTGAGGGCAGGAGGGAATTCATATAAATGCATTGCTTGATCTTTTTCTTTAGAAAAGAAGAAAACAAAAGAAGTTATATAAGGTTTTATCAGTGAAAATAATCAGATTTTACACTCAGGATTAACCAAGACAACTTATATTTATTAAATGATCTCATATTAGATCCATATTTAGGATTCTTATAGAAACAAGCTCATTTCCCTACAAATCCATGAACCCTGTGTTTAAATGTGCCTGATCTACCGAAATAAATCCATTCCTAAACTAGTCAAGCAGGATGAATCCCTCTGTAGGAATCCATCCAAGCATGAGGAGAACATCCATTATTTGATAGCAGCTTCTGGAACATTTTCCCCCCAAAGAAGGCAGATAATGACAAGATAAATAAAGTACACAATCGCTAGTTTTAATTCACTAGAGAAAAAAATGTTTGCAGTAAAGAGCTAATTTTCCCAGAGGTGACAAAAATAAGGTTGCACCTTGTAATTCAACAGAAACTACAGGAGAGTGTAAAGAGAAAAGAATGTGGAATCCTACAAATAACCTGCAAGGTCAGTTCTTCAGCTAATCTGAATTAGACAATTCCAGACCTTCATTTTTCATGTACTTCTCTGCTAGCTTAAAATTCTCACTTTTATTTCATGTCTCTTCTCCTGGAACCAAAGCAACAATATTAAATACACCAGTATCATACCCAAGAAGTGATTATTCCACATTAAATACACCAGTATCATCCCCCAGAAGTGATTTTTCCATATTAAATACAACAGTATCATACCAAGTAAGTGATTAATCTCCAAGGAAAAGTGAAGTGCACCCTGTTTCGTAAGAGATAAGAAGGAAATGGTGACCACAGGACTATGGAAACTCTCAGATTTAGACCAATCCTCTCCAATAATACCAATATTGTTATGAATCCCCACACTAAACCATGTACCATTGGATCAGGTATTTCCAACAACCCAGTGGCTGCCAAGCCTGTTGGGTTTTAAACCAGTATCTCTAGGTATTACAAATGTATATAAATAGCCTAATTACAAACCTATTAATGAGATATGCACGTTTCTGACTTCTCAGCACGTGCAATGAGATCAAAGTGCTCCTGTGGGAGTGCTGTCACCAGTTAGCAGTGATAAATGCAACAATACTGGGGGGTTGAGTGCCACATGTGTCCCCAAATCCCTCTTTTAGATTCAATCACACGAGCTGTTTTGGTCAATAACTCCACCACATCTTCATTCACTGAGTCTCTTTGGTGTCCTCACTTCTGCTGAAGACGTTTTGGGGAGCTGAAGGGAAAGCTTTTAATGATTGCAAGGTGCTGAAGATGAATAGTTTTGCCATTATCTATTGATTTAACACATATCTATGAACTGTTGAAATGTTAATTTCATTACTAGGAAATTAGAAGAAGCTCAGCAAGTGTTCTTTTTGAGACACTGGTGCAGAAAATGCCAATATCAAAAAAAATTACTTATAGCCTGTATTTTTTATATTTATATGGGTCCACAAGGGGATAAGGAATTTATGTCTTCAGTTCAACTCTTTTCCTTGGTCTAATGCAAGTTCTACTGCCTGAGGAGCAAATTCATTAGGTAAGACACATGCTCACTAGGGGTGTCTTTCACAAAATCTAAGCATTCCATAAGAACAAGCAGAATAAAATACAAAAATAGCAAAAAATAAATTAATTAAATAAACCCCCCATTGTTCCTTGCCAGTAATGAGATTATCCTTACAGACAAAATTACCCCCACACAGACATATTTCAAAGTGTAGAAAACACCTCACATGAAAAAGGGATGTACGTTTTCTACTTCATTTACCTGGATCAAAGCTGTTTGAAAATAAAATCTGAGGACAGATTTTACACATGCTAGAAAATGGCAATTTATGACCCTTGTGAAAAGTCAAACCTGTCTTAAGCTGGGCTTCCACAAGTCTGATTTCTTCCATAGAATTACGGAATAATTAAGGTTGGAAAAGACCTTTAAGATCACCAAGTCCAGCCACCAACCCCCCACCACCCTGTTCACCCTGACACCAAGTGCCACATCCACAGGTATTTCGAATGCTTCTAGGGATGGTGGATTTCCAGTACAATAATTTGAATTTTTAAACATATTTTGCCCTTTGCAACCAGCTTAGGAATAGCAAGGAAAGGTTTGGTCATGCGTAGCAGTTGCAATAGTCGCTCTCAGTACAAATGGATTGTCGTAATGCTGTGAAAGATATGATATGTCAGCCAGGACTAAGGAATCCTGCACAGAATATTCCAAAGAAAGGGAAGATGAAATGAAAATAAATTAAAATTAAGAAGAGAATAGAGTAGAATAAAATAAAATTAAATAACATCAAGACTATAGTTTACAAACTAAGGGACTCTGCATACCAAATGCACCAGAAGACAGAGCTCAAACTGCTTCTTCATTCCTGTCATTTAATAGACAAGTTCATAGTACTTGATAAAAACCCAGCTAGAATGTCAAGGAAATAATGATGTTCCTTTAATTCTCTTTTCTCTGTACATCTTGAGATAATAAGATTTTCTATTGATACTGAGACACTGAATTTGCTGAACGCAGATAAATTCCATTTCAAAGGCTCTCATAGAGAATCTTCTGTTTTCCCCTCTTTCCAGCGCATATAAACTGAAATCCTAAATTATTTGGTTCAAATGCATTAAATGAAGGGATTGGATTTTTGTGCATGTCTTCTCAAAGCTCTTTGTGGTTTGTTCCACAGTTTTTAGACAGCTGGAAATTGCTCACCTACCTGAAGGCTGCAAAATTATTTTTGACATACAGCATGTCAGAAGTCTTCAAGCTTTTCGAGCCTGGACATGACAATAGATTTCAGATTTCTGTTTCCCAACAAGGCATGTTGACAGAAACAGAGAGAAAGAAGAAAAAAACAGAAATCTGGCATTAATACATCATATTTCTGCTTCATTTTGTACAAGTCCCTCTTTAGACAGTGAATTTAAAATGTGACTTCTCTGTGCTGCAGCTAAACAAATGCATAAATGTATGTCAGTTGTGGACCTAAAGAACCATGCAAAGAAATGTTTTTCAAGAGATTGCTGTATCTGGCAGGCAAATGAGAAGTTCATATTACACAGCAAAATCTTCAGATGGCACTTTCAGGATTATCCCAATTATGAAGAAGGAAAACGTGCATGATTGACAAGTCATAATGTAAAAATATTTAAGCAAGTGAGCAACTTTATAGAGAATTCCAGACTCATGGATGCTGGAAAAGCTCTCCCAGCCCACCCTGTGCCCACCTTGCCCCCCAGCCCAGAGTCTTGCCTTGCCTTGCCCCCAGCTCTGTTCCCTTCCCTGGACATGATCCAGCCCCTCCATGTCTCTTCCAGGAGTGCCCAGGACTGGGCATAGCCCTGGAGGGGCCTCAGCCATGCCCAACACAGTGATGGGCACTACCCTGGGGCTGTGACACCCCATGGCTGGCACAGCCCACCTGGGCACACCTGGGCTCACCTGGGCAACCCTGAGCACAACTGGGCACATCTGGGCACACCCAGCCCCATGTCCAGCCACTGTCACCAGCACCCCCAGTCCTTTCCCAGCCTCCCAGCCCCTCTGCCCTGTCCTGGATCTGCAGGGGGGTTGGTGTGACCAGAGGGCAGGACCCAGCATTTGTCCTTGCTGTCCCTCACCCTGTTGTCCCCAGCCCATGGATTCAGCCTGTCCAGGTCCCTCTGCAGAGCCCTCCTGCCCTTCAGCACACCAACACTCCCACCAGCTTGGTGTCCTCTCTGAAGTCACTTATATGCATGTGAGTTTTCTTGAGGTCAGACCTATTAACATATTAACAATTAATATCACTAATGACGTCACTGGGACTTGGAAGAAGCTTAAATTTCCTTGCCATTTTTACCTTCAAATATACTGGTAACATTCATATTTAAATTCCAGAATAAATGTAATTAGAAGAATAAAAAAAAATGCAGCTATGAATTCCCAGAAATTTATTAATATCTTTAGTAGACCTTTCTGTGTGTTCTCATGCAGTTCTTTGCATTTAATGCAGCTCAACTGACACAAATCAGAGGAGAAGTGAGATAATCTGAAGCTTTGATTCAGGAGACACTGTCATCAATCAATCTGATTCCTGAGGTTGTTCCGAGGCGAAGTGTTAAAAGAATGAGCAATCGCAACAATTTCTTGATGTTGTTTTTATTCTGCCTATTGATTTTGTGTCAGAGAAAGCACAGGAAAGCTTTGCTCACATGTAACAATGGTATTTCTGTCAGGCATTAACGATGGGCACAAAGTGCACAGTTCCACAGGTGAAGGTGAAAGTACATGTAGAACTGGGATCCTAAATTTAAATTACTCAATTATTTTGAGTCTACTTGAAATTAATATACTCAGCAGATATAAATGCTCAGAAGCGTCTTAGGAGTTTCTTACAGAAAGCAACAGTTGAATCATTCTTGTTAGATTTCTGCTTTGGACTTGAAAAGAAAACATGATGAAAGGAAAATCTCACAAGTTTAATTGGGAAGAGTTTGTATTAGTGACAGATATTTAAAGACAGAGAGTTTGGAGAAAATGCTTCTCAAAAATGTTTTTTCTGAAGTCAGTGTTATCCCAGTTGTTTCTTTCAAAGCGGGAGCTTACTCAGGAGCTCATGTTCAAATCCTGGATTTAGCCCTGGCAAGTTTGACATTTTCAATAACTATTTAATGTGTGACAAATCTTCACACTGCTTCATTACAAACCTTGCCTCTGACATGGATTGCTGCTGTAACTACATCAAACTCCAATATTTTTTTTTTTCCTGGGTGGAAGAAGCAAACAATAAGAACAAAAAGTGGACTACCAGAAATGGTTACATTAAAATGTCATTCAGGGCAATCTGAATTTCACTGCCCTGCATGCTTTTTTTAATTATTATTTTCTCCAAGGGTAGAAAAGTCTTCAGAAAATGCTTATGTTGTCTCAGGAATAAAAGTGGCTTGTGCTGAAAACCCCTTCTTCACTAATCAGACTTGGAAACCACCAGTAATCATGAAAATTAATTGATTAATTTAATGGAAAAAAAAAAAGGGGGGGGGAAGAAAACACAAAAAAGCAGTCAGGCATCTGTTTCAGAAACCGTCAAAAATTGAGCAGGCCTTCCAAAAACCTTTCTGCCTCTGTGACCAAAGTGTGTTAGACCAGCTGTGGAGTGGGAATGCTAAAAGGCAGCTCTGGAGGGGCTGGGAAGTGAAGGCAGCTCCAAGGCAAGAACACGAGGAGGGGAAAGAATGGATATGGAGAATGGGATGAAGCCGACAAGGAGGAGGCAGGTAGAGGATATCATTGTGAGACTGGAGAAGATAATTCAGTATGGATGTTTCATAGAGTTCCACAATGTTTTGGAGTGGAAGGGACCTGAAAGCCCACCCAGTGCCACCCCCTGCCATGGAGAGTGACACCTTCCACCAGCCCATGTTTCCCCAAGTCCTGTCCAACCTGGTCTTAGACACTTCCAGGGATCCAGGGGCAGCCACAGCTTCTCTGGGCAACCTGTGCCAGGGCCTGCCCACCCTCAAAGTCAATAATTTCCTCCCAGTATCTAATACAAACCTGTTCTCTGACAGACTGAAACCATTAAGGTGGACTGACTCTGAGCATTACAGTTTAATTCTATGACATGCTAAGGATGAAAGAAATAGCTCTGCCCTGACAGAGATAGAGAGTTCATCTCAAGAGCCTTCTCTGAGACCGTTTTTACCCTTTCATGGATCCTCATGCAAAGCTGAGGAACATCTGATTCCTTATTCAGACTTCACACCATCAGAATAAATTCAGTAAAATTTTTATATTTGTGAAACTCACACAAATTCATAAATTTGTACCACCACCAGTCAGATCATTGTTAAGAAAACAAAACTGACTCACAGTGATGCAGAGATGGGTTAATAGTTGTGAAGTTGTGCTTAATACCCCGGGATATTTGAGGAAGTTTAACATTTTAAGTGGCTTGTGAGCTTAAGGGCTTTACAGGAAACAGGTTTTGCTCTATTGCAGAGGGTTAAATAGATTGTCTTCTTCCCCCTCTGCTGAGCCCCAGCTCGAGGTTTACAGAGAACTACTTTATTGTGAGACACCTCAAAAATATATTCCCTTTTTCATGGAGTCATAGAACGGTTTGGATGGGAAGGGACCTTAATCTCGTCCCACCCCCTGCCATTGGCAGGGACACCTTCCACCAGCCCTGGTTGCTCCAAGCCTCATCCAACCTGGCCTTGGACACTCCCAGGGATGAGGCAGCCACAAAACCCATCCGAGATGGCAGTGATGATCTCCCACTGAATATCCAGGTTTGCAAACTCTGAGATACGACAGGTAAATCTCGGGAATGTGAGCAATGCTTGGGAACTTACGACACAAACCACAGTAATGAACTTTTATGCTTGGCATTAACCTGCAGAAGTACATATGGCACTGAAGATGACTTATTTTTATGCTTGGTAATAGAAAATATGTCGAGTTGAAATCAAGAGTGAAAAGAATATCTTTTAGTAGAGGACAAGTCTAAAGTTCTAAAGCTCTTCCTACAACAAATATAGATTAAAGCTAAAGCGAGAACAGAGTGCTTCCTTTTCAGCCCCCGTGCTCTTCTGGCACTTTAAAATTCCAATAGAATAGTTTCTCACTCTGTTTCATGGGTTGCCAATGCTGTAATTACTAATCACAAGGCCTGGTTAAGGAGTAGAAGTGAAGAGCAGTGGAAAGGTCACTAAGGCAGGAGGTATCTGCTGTTTAGAGCATACCATGAGTATTAATAGTCCCTACATTCTGTATGGCAATTTTTAAAAGATAAGACGAACTGAAAATTAATTCCCCATCAAAAATCATCAAAAATATGGTAATAAAGACTGATAAAATAGCACAACTTTTCCCTGCTTGTTACTAACCTGAAAATCCACCACTTTTTCTTCCCTTTCATCTTCTCTGGTTTATTTTTATTTACCATTCTTTCTTGGAACCGGACTCTATTTCCCTTACTTCACTTTGTTTGCGCTGCACAAGGTGAAAAGGACAAACTGAGCCCTAGGACAGATGTTTCTTTGCTGTGCTCTTGGAAGAGGTCATGCCCATCAGCCTCCAGCTTTGAACTGCAGTGCCTACAAAGGGCTCAGGCACACAAAGTGGCTGCAATCAGAATTTATTAGAAATACCGGGTTGACAAGTCACCTGAGCACTCATATCAGGAATAAATTTGGGGTTAAGTTGGTGGATTGCTGCTAAAATATTCCCTGTTAAAGGGACTGGTAGGAAAAATTACATCTCTCAGATTTTGCTTTGAGCTTCTTCATGATCTTTCAGAACGACAGTGTGGAATAAACAGCCCATTTTAACTGACCTCTGAACTTACCTGTATCTATGCTCTGTAAATATTCATTTTGAAATATTCATCCCTCTTTTAGAGCATGTGTTTCATCCCCAGAGGGAATTTCCTGCGCAGCATTCACTTTCTCCTTCCTTAAAACAGCCTTTTACAGAATCACATACCCAGTGTGTGTGCACAACCCACATGTTCTTTTAACTTGGGCTTTAAATTTTATCAAAAGCAGCCTTAGCATCAGGAAATGCTGATAAAACAGGGGAAAGTTTTGAACTTGTTCAAAATTTTAAAAATAGATTCTGTCTTTCAAGGGAACTTAAAGTGGGAGTAGGTACATACATATCCATATGGGAACATGCATAGGAACATGTGCAGGTTTTTTTCAGTAGGCTGGGGTTGGCTTTTATTTCTGGAGGGTTTTCCTTACATAAAAACTTCTCTGTTTTTGTCAGTGGCCAAATGAGTTCATTGAATAATGTGTCATTCACACAGATTAACCAATGCTGATTTTCTTTAGCATTTCCAAACACTGAAGGGAAACAGCTTCAAAAAGCAATCAGACTTCTATTGTCATTAATCTACAATCATGCTTTCCTTTTCTCAGAGTGTTTGAAACAATTGATGCATGAGAAGGAGATCTTTTGGATCTAAAATGACCCAATAACGGCATATTCAATTTTTTTATAATTCCATAATGTTTTTACTCCAAAGTCAGTGCCCAGATTTGGGTTAAGGAAAGAGACATTGACATTTTTCTATTTAAACCTTATTATAATAGAAAAAAATGCAGTCAGCTCTAACTTCAGATGCCTCGTGCTTTGGTGAAATGCTGATGTGAGTGACATGTGCCAGTCCAAGCAGTTTTCCTACTGAACACTGAAGACACCAAATAATAAAGGAAGGGTTTCTGTGCTCACAGCAAGTGGGAAAAAACCCTAGAAGTGAATTTTTAGTGCCATTATATCCACACTCACTTGTGCCAGTTCCAGGCAGAAAGCTCACCCACTTTGCAGCTTTCCCAGAAACCTTTAAAATATTTCCCATTAATTCACTTTCTTACTGAGAATACCTGTCACTTACTTTTTTTTTTTTTTTGCCTATTTTTACAATTGCATTTCCAAAGAAGCAGGTGATGGCTTTCCCCTAAAACAGATAACTCTTTTAGGTGGTGTCGATGTTGTGGACAAGTTAATGGCTTGCCTTTAACTCCAGAAGTCCGTGTTTGAGCTGCTGCCTTTCCTGAAAGATCTCCATGGTCTCAAGTGTTGTGTCCACATGATTTTTGAACACTTCCAGGGATGGTGATTCCACCACCGCCCTGGGCAGCTGTGCCAGGGCTGGGCCACCCTTTCTGTGAGCAAATTCCTCCTGAAAACTTGACGCCGTGCCCTCTCCTACTATGTCCAACAAACCATCACCACGACCTCGCTCCTGCGTGATCTGAAGGTCTCTGAAAATGTTCATGTCTTTGAATTTCAAAATTCACCATCAGCCACCCCAGGAGGATGAGGAATTTAGTTATTGAGATGATATTGTGTTCCTGTGCTGCATCTGGATTCTATGCTGCAATTACAGAGAAAAAAAAATAAATAAATAAAACCCAAATCAAATCCATCCAGCACACAAAAGTGCCTGTAAAAAATCAGTCTTTAACTTGCCATGGCACTGTGCCGTCCTCTAACACACAGATTAGCAGCTCAGCCAAGTGGGAATTCCAAAGGATTCTCAGCGATGGCTTCTCTACAGAGACAACTTTTGCCATTAATGACACCTTTTATTTGTTTAGTAGTTTTTAATTCAAGCCTCTCTGCAGACACAGAGGCTCAGTTACATTGGGAAACAGCTGAAGGACAGAACAACACAGGAGAAATAATAAGACTGCACTGTTTTGCTCTAACTTTTGCCAAGGCTTGCATAATATTTTAGTTGATGAATTTCTGTGTGTGAAGTGAGATTAATACTTTCACAACATACTTTTAATTTTTACCCTTTGCTTTCATTTAATTTAAAAAAGCCCAGGGTTATAATTTCTGCTGCATGCTACAGCTTGTCATACAAATTCCCTCCCCAAAACAGCCTTTAGCCAATCCTGGCAAAACTCTAATTAAATTCAGCAAAAGGAACAATGAGCAAATATAAATGATAATTTTAAATGAAATCCGGATTAGAATGTCAGCAAAAGAAATGCAGTTCCCATCATAAAAATGTCAAAACAGTTGAAGGATTAGAACTTACTCTGCAGGAAATAAGATACAAGTTTAAAGATCAGCTAATTAAAGTTTCCACTTGCCTGAGGTTGACACTTCTTGGCTTATTCTTTGTCAGACAGCTTTTTGTCGTGGCCCTGAGTATTGCAATGGGCTGGAATTGCTGTGTCCAGCCTCTCCTCTACTCCTTGTCCATGGTCCAGGGGCTGGATTCCAGCTCAGACACATCAAGAACCTACAGTGTCACAATTTGAGTAATTAAAAAGTTATTGAGTAGTTTTGCCTGCAGCAAAATACCTCTTGATCCTTGCAGAGACCAATTGCCTTACCATACACCCATTAAGTGGACAGTGTGTCATAATTAGTTGGGTTTACTTGAAGAGAAAAGGTCAATTCAACCCTTCTTCTTCTGCCTTTAATGCAGATTTCCATTGGCAATGAGGTTAGGGGGAGGGAGGAAGTGAAATACCTGGCTTATTGCGGGAGATGGAAGAATTACAAATGGATTATTTCTAAAGTCTAATGAGCTTTGTCACTGAGGTTTAACTCCCAGGGAGCAGCTCGCTGGTGGAACACGTTTACAAACCAGCTTTGAGCTCCTTTAAACACAGAGATTTTCAAAGCCCACCCAAATAAAAAAAATAAATAAGAAAAAAAAAAAGGAAACTGCATTCAGTGAATGCAGCATAAAATCATGTAAAAAATGTCACCCCTAAAAGCTGAATTTTATGAAACACACCAGAGAAAGATGATGCACTATGTGGATTGGTGAAAATGTGTTTCATACTATAATGGGGAGATAGTAGCTGCTTTATTTACTAGTCCAGCTTTCCAGACATTACATTTCAGTCCTTTGCCAAAGTAAATTTATTGCAATTCTTCTGGCCTGCTCTTTCTTAAGAAAACAAAAAACTTGCTTTAAGAAAAACAATCCCTTTTTTCCCTTAAGAAAAAACTCACCTCCCTTCTTTCAAGGGAGATGATTCTGCCCCTCTGCTCTGCTCTGCTGAGACCCCTCCTGGGTCACTGGGTGCAGGTCTGGTGTCCCCAACATGAGGAGGACATGGAACTGCTGGAAGAAGCCCTGAGGAGGCCACCAAGGTGCTGAGGGGACTGGAGCAGCTCCCTATAGAGACAGGCTGGGAGAGCTGGGGCTGCTCAGCCTGGAGAGGAGAAGGTTGTATGGAGACCTCAGAGCACCTTCCAGGGTCTGCAGGGGATGCAGGGAAACCAGAGAGGGGCTGTCCCTCAGGAAGTGGAGGGACAGGACAAGGGCCAATGGGTAGAAACTGCCAGAGGGTAGGGTTAGATGAGATATGAGGAAGGAATCCTTCCCTGGGAGGGTGGGCAGGCCCTGGCACAGGTTTCCCAGAGAAGCTGTGGCTGCCCCTGGATCCCTGTAGTGTCCAAGGCCAGGTTGGACAGGGCTTGGAGCAACCTGGGCTGGCGGAAGGTGTCCCTACCCATGGCAGGGGGTGGAACTGGATGGGCTTTGAGGACCTTTCCACTTCCCAGATCCTTTTTTGGATTCTCTGATTCTTAATCACCGTATCAATGAGCCACCAAGAGCCCTGTGTAGGACACAATGACTTCCGGATGTCGAACCACTTCTAGATATTAGGAGTGTATATGATTGTGCTCTTGTATTTACCCCATCACATAAAACAATGGGGCGAGTGGTAGCAAAGAACAGAATCTGAATGTCAAACTTCTCACATAAGCATTTGTACAAAACACTCATAACTCCCAAGCCTTTAATTTTCAGAGGGATTTATGACAGTCTGTAAGTGCAGCTTGTGAAGGAAACCCAGCCTTTATAGGTGGATTGTTTAATTCATCCTTAAAGGTTCATTACAGTGTCCTGTAAAAGGAGCTGTTATATTAGAAGTGCTGCTTGATCCTTGTCTTCTAAAGAGGATGCTAAAGGAAAGCAAGAAATAGAGATGCAAGTGATCATATTTTGAGAATTAAAAGGGTGTTTTCACTTTGAGGGGGTTTTTTTAGGTCTCAATTAAAATTTATTTTGATAGACAATGCAGTTGCTTTCTAAATTATCATCCAGATGTTGCCTGTAAGGAGAATGAATATCTCTAAGCTCTGACTGGATGAAGACAACAAACTCAGGAAAGTTCAGATCTGGTTTACTTTCTAGAATGCCCAATACCAACAAAAAAAACCCAACAACCAAAAACAAAAGAGCTCCAAACCAAAACACACCCTAATATTTCTCCCAGATCAGTACCACAGAAAGAATCTATCTTTGAGATAGTCACATTATGTTTTAGAGAGAGGGAAATACACAAGTGGGAAACATTTCCAGATGTTTTCTAGCAAAATTATTTCTTTCTGTGCATTTTGGTAAAAAATGGCATTGCTTTCCCCTGACATTTACTCACAATTTCAATGTCTTCTCTTGATTTCCTGGCACAGGAATTACTTCCATTTCAGAATATAAGAAGGACTTTCCACTCCTTGCATGGGATGGATGCAGTGCTGATTGTTCTGTGTATCTGTAGGGTGGGAGAAGTAATTTCCTACCAACATCACAGACCATTAACTTTGACTTAATATTTCTGTGAGCCCAATATTCCATGTTCAACTGATCCACATGTTCCTGGAACACTTATTCTGAAGACACTGTGAAATGAAAAATTCCTACTCTTTTCCTGTTTTTTCTGATAGATTGTTTCCTTTATCAATCACTTGTGAATCTCTGAACCCCTCCAAGCCCACAGTTCCACTTTGAATCCATCTGCTCTGAGCTTCCAGCTCTGGCTTTCACTGTGAATTTCTCTGCTAAATTACACTCTCTAAAACATCTCTTCTTAAAAGGATTTGACTTCTTGATTAAAGTCACATTTCAACCTTCTTTTAGATAAGATGAATAGATCATATTCTTTAAATCTCTTACGTTAAAGCCATTTTCAATTATTTCCATGGTTTCTTTAAAGAGTCTTCATTTCCCCAGCATTCTTTTCTGTACATTGTAAAGGTTGTATTTGCAGCTGGCATTGCAACATTGACTCAGCCAATCCTACACTTCCAGTCCAAAATAACCCATTAAATACCATCTTTTCCCATTCCCTCTCCTGTAGGGACAAAGAGATTAAATTAGTTTTCCTGCCAAGCCCTTCAAAAGTAGATGAGAAGGCTCATGTTGGTTTTCATACAAGGCCACCTACACCTTTTAATGGGTTATGATTCCATGATTTTGGAAGTGAACCTGCACTTTTGCTCCTTGTCAGTGTATCTTAAGAGATATCATGTATATCTATCCATATAACTGCAAAGCGTGTTGGGTTTTTATCTTTATCCTGTATAAAAATACTTTAAAAAATCTTCTCAGCCCAAAGGAGTTATTACTTTGGTGCTGAAACAAAGCATTTCTACAGGCTCTGCACCATCCATGGTGCAAACCCCCCTCAGAGAACTATGAATGAAGTTGTGATTACCCTCCACACATATTTTATTTGCCCCTACCATTAGAATTGCACAGCTGGTTTAGCTGTTAACACTGTTTTTCACTGAAGTGAGCTTTTCTTTATCTAAAAATAATAATTAAAAATCCTTAAACCACAGACACATGACAACTGCAGCTGCCTGTGATGCAAGGATACTCCCAGGAAGTCAGCAGTGCTCGCTGTCTCATTAAAAAGTGCTTATTTTAGCATGTCTAAACCAAACAAATAAGAATTCATTGGTCAACAAGGAGGGTTTTAACCAAAATCACGGTTTACCAAGTTAATACCCAATAACACAAGCATGGAAGTGTCTAAAATACTCTAAGGTGAAGATGTTTCCCTAAGACAGGATGTCACTTGAGCCAAGGTGCCCCTGACCCCTTGCCTGGCTCAGGGCTTCACTTTAGAAAGGAAACACATAATTGCTGCAATGTTCTCTCTGCCCCTTGCAGCACTGTGGGATTCTGCCTGGAATGTGGAGCACTGATTTCCTATGCCCTTTCCAATCATGGCATGATAAAGGTTGGAAAGAGCCAGTCCAAGGCAAGATCTCCCAAGCCAGGTAGGACTGCTTTGTTTTGTGTTTCAAGGCCATCACAAAGAATTATAATCACAGAAAACAAAGCTTAGAGAGACTGTTACCAGTCACCAAGTCCAATTTCCTCTTGCAGGTCTTTATCAGCTGTACACAAGTTATTTTGTAGCAGTCATTTCCCTAACATGCCTTTGAAAGTCTTCCTAACGAAGGATTCCCTACTAAAACAAGTTACCTGGAATCTGTCTGGCTATGGAAACATCCATCCCAACCCCTCAGTAAATTTGTCACTGTCTCTCTAATTCAGAACAGGTTGATTTCCTCTTCTCTACGAGGGTCTGTGATCTAAACAGTTAAGTCTTACTTCTTATATTCATCCATTAATTGCAACTACTTTAATAAACTAAAAAAATTGCATAATTAGTAACTATAACAAACATGTCAGATTTGAAGGTTCTCTCAGACATTCAAACACAACCTTCTCTGCTTCCTGTCCAAATGCAACCTGCAAATGAATGTAAAAACTCTCTTTGTCCAGAACACTTCATGCCTTGCCCTTGCCCAGAGTGATGTGTTTCCCCCTGAAGTCCCTATTAAACCACATTTGTTTAATAATTGCTTTGCTGTCCCGTTCAAGCCGTGCGTGTACTGGGTTTTGGGCAAGCAGACTGAACCCAGCTCTAGATTGTTCTGGTAAAAGGCAATGTCAAAGCAGGGGATTCTTGTAGTCATAAAATCACAGAATGGTTTGCCTTGAAAGGCCCTTAAAAATCACCCAGTCTCCACCCTCTGCTATGGACAGAGACATCCTTGCCCACAATGTTTAAAGTTAAGCCTAATTATAATTTTCTGGGCTGTAGAGGCATAGACAGCATTTCCCCCCACCCATCCAAGTAAATAAAATAATGCCAAGCTAAAATAGCTCCTTTAAGTACCACTTAAAGATCTACAGAAAAATATATATTTTTTGGCAAATTAATCTATTTGTTGCATTCTGTATTGGGAAGCGTGTAATTTTCCCACTTTCTGTTTCTCTCTATGAGAGGCACATACCTTGTTCATGTCCCTGGAAGTGTCCAAGGCCAGGTTGGACAGGGCTTGGAGTAACCTGGGCTAGTGGAATGTCAGGGGGTGGAATGAGATGGGCTTTGAGGTCCCTTCCAACCCAACCCATGCTGTGACTCTGATTCTGGGATAAAGAAAAGTACACATGGACATTTGGAGGGATTTATGGTGACCCACATTTAAAAACCCAGTCACCTCTGCTGAGACACAAATGTCAGACTTGAATGAAGGAAGAGGATTTTGGGGGTGTGGAATCAGTGTTTGCACTCAGGTGAAGTATGACCAAAGTTCTTTCCACTCCCCCCTGGCGCGTGAGTGCTTTTATTCTAATAAGAATTCCCTTATGCACACACACTCTGCTTTCTCCATATTTATAGAATTTCTGGAATTTTCTATCTTAAACAAACAAGCAAACAAACCCAAACTTAATGATTTGGAAACACCAAATTTTTGACTGCAAACCTAAAAAAATGGTGCACGTATTTTAATTTTGAACATCTAGTTTCATTATTTGGACTTGAAAATATTGTACCACAGTTTCCTTCTTACTGTCTCCTCCTTTTCCTTGAGCCCCACCTGAAAATTCCCCAAAGCTGTATTTACATCCTTCAGTACCAAGACAAATAGTAGTAGTTAGGAGCTGGTAGAATTTGCATAATTGCAAGAATGACATAGCAAGACTCTTTACTCTGAAAAATCATTGGTAGGTTGTTAAAGCAAAAAAACCCAAGAAACCCAGAAAAACACAACTTACATTTCCAGGCAAGGATGAGAAAGAAGAAAATCATCAATTTATATTCATATTTAGGCTACATGAATCATAAAATGTGCTCTGTGTTAAAAACATCTTGTTCAAGCAGTTCTCTTATTTGGAATTGGATTTGTCATTACACAAGGAACACAGTGAGTGGAACAGACCTTCAGCTAATGTGAAACAAGGATTAAAAGTTTCACATTCTTTGCTTTCATCTTTAGGAGAGCAAAGTTTCCAGGCAAACCATTAGGAACCACTCCTTACCTGAGCTTCAGAACCAAAGTGTGCACACTTTGGGTAACTATCTGACCTATATATGCATTAGTCCTTTATATCACTTTTAATACGCTCAGAATATTCTTTGTTGAATATTTTATTTAGTAATGGGATTATTTCTTTTAATAATCAGTCAAAGCTAACACGATTCAACTCCTTTTAGGGACAAGGAACCATACAGATCTCTCGTCAGTAACAAAATTGAGTTGTTACATTGAGTCCCACCACCATCCTTGATCCAGGCTCTAGGTGGAAGTTCTGGTGAACAGGCAAGAAGAAAGGCTCGATGGCCACTCCAAATTCATTTTGGCCACTGCTAAGCTGGATCCCACTCCCACAAAAACTGTGGTGTTGTGAATCTGCATTCAGCCCATAAATGTGTTAGTTCAGAGGATCATAATCCCAGAATGGTTTGAGTTGGAAGGGACCTTAAAGCTCGTCTTGTTCCAATCTCCTCCTGGGCAGGGGCACCTTCCACTAGCCCAGGTCTTCTCTTGGCAAGCTGTGCCACTGCCTCAGCTCAGTAAATGATCTCTTTAATAATCACTGGAATTTAAATTCTAAATTTAATAGCTGCCACAAAATTTAACAGCATCTTAGTTCTGAGGGGGTTTTTTTAGATCATTTAGAACAAATGTTAGACATTCAGATAGCATTCTATTTATCTCATGTAATAATTATTGAAAGAGGAGCATTATAACTAGACCTAGTCAAAGCAATTAATCATCTGGAGTCACACGTTTGCTGAGAGGCAGAAAAGAGTCTGATCACAACTGAAGTCCTTGTGCCAGAACTATTCCAAATACCATAGACAGAATAACATCCCAAAATAATTCTACCAAAGCTTTTAAATTAGAAATCTCACAAACAAGTAAATAAATATTTATGGACAGGTAGCTACTTGGCCACTCTGTGTTCTTCAAACACTGTAAAGATATGAGAGAAGTCCCTGGGAACTGGTGTTGTTCCTCCTGGGGGTCACTGTCCAACCCTAAAGCCATTGCAGCCAATGCAGTCACACCAGGGAAGTTTGGTGGTGAAATCTCCCTGCCTGCACTGGTAACCTTCATGCACTCTCACAACTAATGTAATTCAGGGCCATTTCATGCTCCTAAAAGGTGAAAGTATTGCAAAGAATGGCACAGTAATAAATCCTGTTTACATCGCTCTCACACTCCCCAAATTCCTCACACCTTCATCTGTGCTGACAATGCCATAAAACTTGATGTTCTGTGGAAGCTGATTTCAAAGCAGCACTTTTCCCCATATCAATATTGGTATAATATATAAATACATTCATATATACATGCTATACTCTGGGTTCCTGACCTCATCTGGCTGCCAGAGGCCCACTCAGCTGTTCTCTTGCTATCCCTCCTCAACAGGGCAGGGGGAGAAAATATGATGAAAAAACTCATGGATTGAGGTAAAAATTAAAGACAAGGAGATCCCTTGCCAGGTACAGTCACAGGCAAAAAAAAACCCAAACCCTTCACCTGGGGCAATTAATTGAATTTAGTGCCAACTGAAATATGTTTTAGTAGCAGAACTGAAAAAATTAAAAATAAAAATGCATTATTAACAACAAAGCCCAAACAAACAGTGCGGACACATTCCACTAGTAGAGGATGGCAATCAATAGCACTTGTGGGAAGGAAATGATTCTGGTGCTTTTCAGGAACAGGCCAAGAACAGACACTAAATTGGCAAAAGTGATTAGGACAACAAAGTGGGACTTATTACATTTCTGGAAACACTGTTGTAAGAGGTGCTGTTCTGCTTCCTATTTTTCTGTTACATCAGTCTTCGTAAAACAACAAACTGTTGTCCTGAAGTGTCTGGGAAGATTTAAAAAGGGCTCTGCATCTATTTCTTCTAACTGCAAGAACTTGCATTTTCACTCCAGCCATGAAAGCTGGACTCCCTTTTACTCTTTATGCAGATATTTATGTGCTTAACTACCACTCCCACTTCAAAATTGCCCACTTACATCACTGTCCAGCTCCTTTAATGCAATTAATAACTTTATATTGAGTAAATCAGCTCCAGCATGGAGGAGAGGAAACCTTTAGAAAAGTTCACTTCTCAGAGTCACTGCTATGACAGTAAGTAAAAAAAAAAAAAAAGTCACAAAACGCCCCTAAAAACAACAACCAAACAAAACCTGTTTGTCCTTCAATGAAAAAAGTATTGATAGGTTCACAGAATTTAACTAATTTTCTCACACCAAACTTACCAATAGTTTAGAGAAAATAGAGAAAATAGAAAATGCCCATTTTTTTCACACAGTGGGGCAGAATCTGTGGACTTTTTATTTAACAGTAAATTGAGTCATGATGGAGCAGGGTGTGGTGGTGCCTTGCACACACCCCCATCACACATGGTGCCCAATCCCTGGATCATGTAATCCTAAAACCCCCATGCAGATCCTGCTGTAACCTAAAGGACTGCAAAACTCCATACAGAATTTAAAACTGGGATTAGAATCTGTCCCCACAGATCAGCAGGACCAACAAGGTGGCTAATCCAGCTGGAAACACCATTGCAAGGATTTTAGAAGTGGAGATTCCACTTGACTCCCTAGAAAGACCTGGAAACCCTGTCCAAGGGCTCAGATTCCCCACGGGAAGGTTAAGCCTATGCCAAGGATCCCAATAAATTATTGTGTGGGTTTTTCTAGGCAGCACCCTGTCCTTGAGTAGCTCCCAGGACAGTCAAGGAATGGACCAGGAGATAAAATCTACACCAGCAGCTTTGCCAATGGATCTGAAACCTCTGGGGACACAAACACAGAGTTGTGGAATAGGTTGGGTTGAAACCTCCAAGACCATCTTGTTCCAATCCCCTGCACCTCCGTGGGCAGAGATGCATTATCATTTCACCATATATATATATATTTCTTTTTTTCCACCACTGTTTTCTTCTTACTTTCACATAAATTTTATCTGAGGAACATATTTGAAATACCTGAAAACTAATGTGTTTAAATCTTTGCAGATCAAGTACCTGAAATGCTTTTAGCATCGTGCAATCATCTTGGATAGAATTTCACCTTGGACAAAGGAGACAAAGAAATCTAAAAAGTTCTCTCAGGTGCATTTGAAGGGAAGTCTATGCATTATTTTAATGTAGAAATTAGTAAGCTGGACTCTTAGACAAAATTTGCATGATTTTTTTTTAACTCCTTATATTTATATGCTCTGCAGATTAAAATGACTGTAGTATAGACTATTTTAATGACCACTCAATCAAGAGAGGTCACTGACTTTTAAGTCAACCTTGGGAAGGAAGAACAGAATATCACAGTCCTTGTTTTACATCTGCCTCGAAAATTAATGACGCATTAAAACTTAATGGCAGCAGAGTCCATCACCCCTCATAAATGGTCCATCTCGGTGTGTCACTGTGTACATTAAAACGATGTGTCTTAGAGTAAATGAGAGAGGGATCCAAAATTAACCCAATCCTCAGTGTAATTACTGTGAGGCGATGATTGGGCTGAGCACTAGCTCCTGTGACAGTGATTGAGATGCTATTACACCTCCCCACTGCAGACCTTTATCAGGGAATGAGTTCCATATGGAGCACCAAAGTCACCCCAGGAAGCTCTGCTGGCATCAACAAAGCATGAATCAGACCCCGTTAGGATCTTAAAAAACCTCATTATAAGGTCAAAGAAAAGTAAGTGTCGCGAAGTGGCAAAAAATATTTTATCTTCTGGAATGTTTATTCTACGTGACAAGTATTTATAACACTCCCAGTCTTGAAGTGAGCAGCAGCAAATGAAAGGGTTGATTAGCGTGAAGTGCTTTTCTTTGAAATGTGAAATGTGTGGGCATCCCCAGACCCAACGGATCATCCCTTACTCGAGGTAAGACAGTGTCTTTCATTGCTCTTAGTGTAAAACATCCTGAGCTATGACTGTCCCTTAGGGCCAGTGAGGAGGGACAAGGTGGAGCTCACCCTGTTTAGCCAGAAACAGAAAAGAGGCAGACTTCAAATGACTCTAACAAAGAAAACTGGTCGGTAAACAAAGATTTCCTCTCAGGTTCTGGGAAGCCAGAATAACAGAACATTTTCAGTGCAGAGTGTCCAAGGCACTTGTATGGAGGAGTCACAAGATCATAAAATATGATGGAGTTTGGAAGGGACCCACAAGGACTATCCAGTCCAACCCCTGGCCCTGCACAGGACCATCCCCAAGAGTCACCCCTGGACCCCAGAAGATCATTCAAACAGTCCTTGAGAACAACCACTCTCTGGGGGAAGGACCTTTTCCTGAGATCAAACCTGACCCTGCCCTGACACAACTCCAGAGCATTCCCTGGGTGCTGGTCCCTGGTCCTCACAAAGCAGAGATGGAGCTGCCCCTCCACTGACCCTGGTGAGGAGCAGTTGAACACAACACCAGATTTGTTCCTGAAAACCCCCAGAAAGCTGCCCAGAAGGATTAAAGAATTCCATGCATCCTCAGAAGATTGCAGACACAAGCACAGCAGTAAAATCAACTAATTCAAAACTTCCCTCCTCATCCCATACAAAGTGTTGCTGCCCTGCAAGTAAATCCCAGAGACAGAAACTGTGATAGTAACTTGACAGATGTTACTAAAAATTTCTCTCAGACCCTTTTAAAGCACTTTTTTTGAGTGCAATACTTTGAAATACGGCCTTGGTTTATGTGTATTGTCTTTCAGAGGAGTAGAAAATCTTTCCCAGAGGACTTCCAATAACACCTTTTGACCTCTTCAAATGTATTTCAGACTAGTAGCCCCAATCTATGGCTCTAAAATCCTTTGTGGATAAGGGGAATGGGAAAGTAATAACTGACATCAACCCAGATCCTGTTACTTCCTCAGTATTATTGCCCATGGGCTGGAGGATATCAGGCACTACTGTCTGGAACAATAAGAAAGTATCACTGCTGTAATTTAATTCATTAGAGAAGCTTTAGGGTCGATGAGCCACCCCTTGTTTCTGCTTAAAAACATCCCTTACTGACTCCACCAGCCAAAATCTGCAGTGAATCGACCTAGAGAGAAACGCGGGGATTTTATTTCCAAGGAGCTCTGGTCCCTCCGTGTGTCACCCGGGATGGAGTGAGCTGGGAACGGTGATTCACTGCACTCCACATCCCTCACCTCACTCCCCACAGCCCGGGCATAAATCCCATTACAGCTAAATGGAAATCAATTGCACTTTTCATACGTTAACTGCAAGTCAATGGCTTTAAAGGATGGAAATCCAAAGTTCACTACAAGTTTCTTATTACCGAAGAAATCATTCAAAAGCAGCCCAAGTCCTGAATATTCTGTGAGTTAATAGTTTGGAAAAGGCTCAGTGCAGTCAGTTAACAACTGTGAGTAGAGAAGCCTCATTCATTATGTGAGTCAGAAGTTTCAGAGATTAAATTCTAGAGAGAGGTCTTAAATCATTACCTCCTTTGTCCCCCATATGTACCACAGAATCCCAGGATATGCTGGGCTGGAAGGGACCCACAAGGACCACCCAGTCCAACCCCTGGCCCTGCACAGAACCATCCCCACGAGTCACCCCCTGTGCCCCAGAGGATCATCCAAACCCTCCTGGAGCTCTGGCAGCCTTGGGGCCGTGCCCACTGACCTTTGGAGCCTGGTCAGTGCCCATCAGCCTCTAGGGGAAGGACCTTCTCCTGAGATCCCACCTGACCCTGCCCTGACACAGCTCCAGCCATCCCCTGGGTGCTGTCCCTGGTCTCCACAGAGCAGGGATCAGTGCCTGCCTCTCCACTGCAAGTCAGGGAGGACTTGTAGAATCATTAAGGCTGGAAAAGACCTTTAAGATCATCAAGTCCAACCATCACCCCAGCACCACCACCACGCTCACCACTAAACAACACCCCCAAGTGTCACATCCAACATGTTTGACTCCACAATCTCCCTGGCCAGCCTGTTCTGATGCCTCACAACCCGAAGGAGATGCAGGAGTCGTCTTGCTACTGAAGCAAACTGCAAAGGAGTCATTTATTAGCCTGCATGTGACCCATACAGAAGTTTTCATGGACAGCAGTTGGACATCTGAGCATGGAGGTCCTTCACAGGCTCATTCCTTGGGTGATATCCAGGTCTGTGATGCTGCCTCTTCACACAGCAACACTCTTGGCAGCCCCACAACCACCACCTTTCCTCACCTCTGTGTCTGCTCAGCTTTAGGAACTCCTCATCTCAGCCTCTAATTTATCTTGCATTGTGTTGGCTTCTAAGAACAATTACTTGCTAAATTCCACTGGTTTCTATTCCAGCTTTGCAAACAAATGTGCTTGTGACCACTAAATGAGGCCCTAAAAGTAAAAACTAATCAGAAAGTATTGCTCTCTTTGCAAAACACACTCTACTTCTAATGCAAAGGAGTCGCTGGGACCCAAAATAAAAACCTCTAAAGCTTAATGGTAGAAAATCTGTTTCAGTTAATATTGAATTATTGACCTTCTCATACAAGTGCTGCTAGTTCAGGCAATTTCTGTACCGGCAAGAAAGTTTAGCATTAAAAAAAAACCAACCCCAAAACCAGGTTGAAAATAGATTGACTGTGGAATTTTGCACGTTGGTGATTCCCAGGTAGAAGCATATTCTTTATTGCAAAAGTACATAGACAATCACATAAATCATTGCCCAGCCACAGTTGCAGCTGTGCCTACAATGTCCCAACAACTTTAAATGAATGTAAATAAGTTATGTAAAATAATGTAAATTAATGTAAATAAGCCTCCTTTGCTGCCCAAAGGGTGAGTTTTCTCCTCACTCTGGTCCATTATCTTTCCAAGAGTCCAGTTTCCTCCTCCAGGAATGGATGGGGACCACATGTGTGATCAGGGATGAGAAGACAACTACCTTTCCTGTTGAAAATAACCCCCCACACTGTTCCTGTTCCATAAACCATGAAATCAAAGCGTGAATCCTATGTTAATATTATATATTCAAATGTATATCATGAATAATTTACTGGCACCAGCTCAGTTCCTTCTGCATCTTTTATTCAAGGAAAGTTATTGCGATGGGGAAACGAAATCACCTGTTCCTAAACTCGGTTGTCTTTAAAATGGAACTTTAATTGTATTCAGAAAAGCCCAGATCTCAACTTCTAAATTTTTTAATTAAATTTTAAGGGCCAGGGCCTTTAAGTCTTAAAAGAGGTTCTTTGTAAAACAGGCAATTTTCATTACTAATTATTTTCTTTCCTGTATAATTTTTTATGGTAAGTTTTACTTTATGTTTTCCTTCCAACACTGCTTTCCATCATTGTCAAATTCTCTCATACAGATGGGATTCAAATCTAAATGGATGTTTGTTATGGAGCTTTCAAAATAACAGGATTGCCTGCAAAATAAAGCATTAAAAGGACACATTATGCGGTTTTATTTGCAAATCTCCAGTGGATCATGGTTATTTGCTGTCTTCCACCTGAAAAGCACTATTTCAATATTATAAAAGAAATACTACCCTGATTTTGTGTATTTTGGGTGCTTTAAGAAACCCCTACTTGCAAGCTGCCAATTTTCCATATATTTTTCTAAATCATTAAGCATGTGCTGAAGGTTATAAGAAGTCTGCAATTTTATGTAATTTTCCTATAAATATCTGTCAGTTTTAATTGTATGTTTAACTTTGGCTTTGTTGTTGTTGTTGTTTTGTGTCTTTAAATTGGCTTGGGTTCAAGCAATTACTGTGTTGTATCCAACCTTTAACCTCCTCCCTGTACAAAACCAAGCATGAAATTTTTGTGAAAATAAAGCTTTCAACGAGTGAACATAACCCGACAATTAATATGCACAAGAAACATCTCAAAACTTTTTAGAAATACTTTTCTGTATTCTGAACCAAAAGAGTGATTACTTCAGTCACAGAAGTAAAAAGAAAAAAAAAAGAAGCAAAAATCTTTTGTCAATTGAAAGGGAATTATCAGTTGGCCCTTGCACGTTATGCCAAGCCTTTTATAGAGCATTATCATTTTTAATTGGATGGAATATTCCCACTGATGCAGGAAGCAAAGAAAAAAAGACAAAGTTGTGTTAAACAAAGCAGTGACCAGAACAAAAAATTGATCCAGAGCAAAGTTAATATCAGAAATTAAAAATTCATAACTTTTTGAAGCTTCTCAATAAGATAACTAAATTTATTCCTGGTATTGTATGATGTGCGTACATGCATGGCATCAATTTTTATATTAAACCAGTGACATGAATATAAACAATAAATAGTAACAACAAGTAGCTACCAAAGTCTGATATTTGTGATATAATACGACTGAGATATTAACATATATAATCTATTGCGCATTCTTGCTGACCATTACTTTTGTGGAGCAAACTCTTCAAGATGTATCTATCACCACATTGAGCTAATTAAAAATTAGCTTTATTATTACAGAGAGGCAAGTGGCTGCCTGGTTTTGAAATATAGGGGACCCCAAGAGCACAGACACGACAAGACATGAGAGGCATTGAAAGTGCATGTACAGGACGATGCTAAAACCTCAGGAGTATGAACCCAAATCAACATTTTCTGGCCCTCCCAGCCATGTCCATGTTCCAGCTTTGGGCACAGGGGCGTGTTTACAACCTCTTGCAGCTGCCAAGATCAATAGCACAGGCAGAAAGAACACAAGAATTACTTCCTGATGATTAAATTGAAATACACCTTCAGCCATTGCATTTGATCTGCTGTTCCAGTACAATTTTTCATCTTTTATTCTGCTCTGGAGGGCTGACTCTAATCTGGATGCAACATCTGTGACTGCATCAAAATATTGACCCCATTTAATCAAGAGGGCTTTTGGAGTCTTACAAAAACTTTAAATAAATGTCTTTGCCATGCTCAGTGTTCACTCTCAGAGCTTCCTTTGCTAAAACAGCTTCAGATCTCGTCAACACACATTTCATGGGGTGTTGGAGATCTAAACTTGCCAGGAGAATTATCACACAAGAAAAATAAACCAAAAAAAAACCCCAAAATTCTATTCCAGCTGCAAACTGTATGTCTTGCAATGGGTGTTGTCAAAGCTACAGAGTGAACTGTAGGGAGTTGCTTAGTCAGAAAATGACTGTCAGGGATTTTAATGCTGGAAAGGACCCTCAAGACCATTTCTCATACACCATATGATGTGCCACCATGGATTCTTGCAGCCACAGTATTACATCTCCAGCAGACAATGATTTTCAATCACCGAGACTGCCACAACCAAAAGTCAGTTGTTCAAATTGAAAGTTATTGCTGTTTATTCACCCTGAGAAGTTTTCATCCGACCCCTTTAGTGAAGTTGTCTAATTCGACTTTCTAGTTATTGAGTTTCACATGTTCTTCCACCAGGAATACCTTGTCCAAGCCAGTAACTGATCAAATAAATCCTAATATTACCTCAGATAAAGAAAATAAGTCTATATGATCTGCTCTTTTTTTAGCTTCTAATTTTTGATTTTCTTATAAAATGGGAAAACAGGCTTAAAATATGTTGGCCACCCAATGGCGAGAATAATTAACAGTATAAAGGCTGGTTAAGAGTGATCTGAATAATATTTCACCAGACAAAATTCGTCCAATCATAAGCATATTAAGAACAATTAAGGGTGGATTTGCAATACTATTTAAACAAGATAGACTAACATAATTTCCAAGATGCTTTGGTGTTGAACTCCAAGGGTAAATAGCATTAATATTGGACTCTGTGCTGAACATTAGACTGTCTGGTAATTGTCTTTCACACTCTTTACACTGTGCTCAGTGGGGAGAAGATGTCAATTAATCTCACTCATTTTCCATTTGTTCCAAACTTACAGAATCTTATTATTATAGGCAAGAGAATAACAATTTTCCCTTTCTTGTAAACTTCCATTTCTGTCCTCACACCCACAGAAATAAATTGGATTTTAAAGCCACTTGGAACATAAACACGCCATTCTTGTTGCAATAAAATACTCATTTGCAGAAATAAAAATAATTCCTCTATGCTGGCTTATTAACCAATGTTCTCCTCTGTGATCCTCTCGTGCTGTCCCTGTCTGAAATGAATTCTACTAGAGAGGTTTGAGTTATCATCATCATCATGGCTAGGCTTTGCAAACGAAGATTTGCAACCTGTCCCTGCTGCTTGAAACTGGCCAGCGACTGGACTTCAACCAGTCGTGCTGGAGTCATTATCTAAACTTCAGGGATTTGACTGAAAACACCAAAGCCTGGTCAAATGCCAACTGGCCTTCGGGTCTCAGTTTCTGCATGTTCTGGGCTCTCTGAGGGAGGTCATGCAGGAGTCTTCTCTCCAGAATTTGGACAGAAACCAAAAGCAGAAGAGAAGACATAAAACCTGCAGCTCCAGCCCAAATGTGACAGGTTGAAAAGTCACGTCAATGGAAATATTACAGAATAAAGTCCTCCAGAAATGAAGTTTTGAAATAGGAACACTATTGTCCTCCTATCCTTCAGAGTCCTATCAAAGCTACAGCTCTGTGAATTGCATAAGCCTAGTTTTGAGTTTTAATTATTTCAGGATGACGCCGTCTGGGTGCTGCTCTAATATATCACAGAGGGCTTATAGTTCAGAAGGGCTTATTCTAAACACAGGCCCTCTAAAGGAAAACAAAATTTGGTTCCTCTCTTGGTCTATTGGCCTAAAACAAGCTGTGCCTCAGATCAAAACATGTGCCAGGAGCAAGGAGTGATGAAGCAGCTCAGTTATGACTCTAGGAAGGTGTCCCTGCCCACGGCAGGGTTTTGGAACTGCATGATCTTTAAGGTCCCTTCCAATCCAAACCCTTCTGGGGCTCTATGAAATACTAACAAAAAACGTGAGCATGCACAATCACCCAGAAATAGTGTGGATGTAGGACCACTTGAAGGACTTGGGAGCCGTTTGCTTCCTGTGAGATGGATCTTCTGGTTTTCAGAACAGCCAAGGTGTCGGTGCCGTGGAGAGGAGCTGCCATCCAGCCCACGGTGAGAAGTGCAGGCGTGCAGCTGCAACTGTGCTCAGCTCTTTCTACTTCAACCTTTAGCCTCAAGGAGAGAAAAAGTCAAGAGGAATCAGAGGTGCCTCCCCAATATCTGTAAAGATAAATAAGGTCTTTGTGCCTCTTTCAAGAGCCCAGGTCCACACTGCCTGTTCCTCCTACAGGAAGGATTTCACAGATCTGCAAAGCTCGGAGCCGAACTGAACCCTCCTTTCTACCCCTGGCAACGATTAACCTTTTCCCTCAGATCTCCCAAGGCTAGATGAAAGATCCCTAAAGATCAGAACTCCAGCGAGAGAGTGTGACCCACTCTATTAAGGGCTTTAAACGTGGAGACCAAGACCTTGAACTCCATCAAAACGCCAACAAGCAGGTTGTGCACAGCGGAGCAGCGGGAAGGATCAAAAATGCTCCACCCAAACTTCAGAGGAATTGCCCTACTGTATCTGGCACGAGCTGGAGGTAATTGCAAAGCCTTTTGAGCAGCCTAGAGTATGTTTGAAGCAGTTTGACCGCGCTGTAACAAAGACATGCAATAATGTTATGTCAAAGGAGCAGGAGCGCTGCAGCGGAAGGCTGGAAAGGAAACCAGGCTGAGCAGGGCTTCCTCGTGCTCCTTCCATGGTCCAACGGCACTGCACAGCTTCTGCTGGCAAAGCAGAGGGCCCAGAGGAGCGGCCTTTCTAAATTCCCACCTTAATCACAACCATAGTTCAGGCCATGAACAATTCTCTGGTGATGGAAAACATTGGTCAGTTAGAGAGCAAGGAAGCCATTGTTAATCTGAATAATCAAGTGTGAGATACAATCTGCAGGTGGCTGGTGACAGCACCCAGGGAATGGCTGGAGCTGTGTCAGGGAAGGCTCAGGTGGGATCTCAGGAAAAGGTCCTTCCCCCAGAGGGTGGTGGGCACTGACCAGGCTCCCCAGGGCTGTGGGCACGGCCCCAAGGCTGCCAGAGCTCCAGGAGGGTTTGGGTGATTCTCTGGGGCACAGGGTGGGATTGTTGGGGTGTCTGTGCAGGGCCAGGGGTTGGACTGGATGGTCCTTGTGGGTCCCTCCCAGTTCAGCATATTCTGTGGTTCTGTTGTAAGCAAGTCCATGTCTATTCAAAGGTCAGACCTTTGACATGCCCAGGCTGTACCTGGTCAGGATGACTGTCCTTGGGAGCTGTGGGATTGAGTTTCCGTGGCTTTCCCAAGTTGTCTCAAGGGAAAAGCCTGCTGGAAGAGGAAGGTGTTTCTGTGTGTCACATAAAATTCAGCTGAACATTATTCACAGTTTTGTCAACACTTCTCCTGAGTGTTTGAAGAAGTTATTTAAGAACTCTGCGAGTTGGGAAAAAAATGTTTATTTGAAACATAATGGATGTGTGGAGAAGAAAATCAAAAGTAGTGTAGATGACAGCTTTTTTTATAGCTATGGAATGAATAATGTTTTAATCCTTTGCACAAGGGAATAGGTGAGGGAACAAAATAAATCTCTTAAAGGTCGCAGGTGGTGCTTTGTCTTCACAATAAAGAAGTTGAGCTTCACACTTTGTAGAGACTTATTTTTCTGCTTTTTTTTCTGCTTTCTATAATAAGACTTGCAGGCTTACTACTTTCCTCTTAGTGTTATTTAAACTGCCCAGGAAACAATTTTCCTAGTCAGCTTTTAAGATATTATTTTGTAGCTGTTTCATGGTTGCTGGCTTTGGAACAGTGATGTTTTCAACAGCAGAGATACCAACATAATTTGAATAGTTTTCTTTTGTTTCTCTTTGTTTCTTCAAAATATCAGTATTAAGTTGCTTTAGTTAATGAAATAAAGAAAAAAATATGGAGAAATGGCAGTGTCCAGCACAGCAGTTCTTTGAAAAACTTGACAACAATGTAGTGGTTCCTGATTAAAAGGAAAACAAAAGCCTAGAGGGAGGAAAATACATAGAGATTCAGCCTGAAAACCACCACTGGAAAATGTCTACTGAGGTTTCACCTTCTCAGTCCATGTGTTGAAGTTCCTTTTTCACAGAATCCCGGGATATGCTGGGTTGGAAGGGACCNCTTGCAGGGACTCCCTGCCCTCGGGGGACTCAACAGCCCCTCCCAGTTTGGCGTCATCTGCAAACTTCCTCAGTGTCCCTTCCAGGGCTGCATCCAGGTCACTGATGAAGATGTTGAAGAGCACAGGGTCCCTGCAGAACCCCACTGGTGACAGTCACCAGTGTGATGTCACCCCGTCACTGTCACCCTCTGTGCCCGACCCATGATTGCTCCCCAAATGCTCTCCCCCCCACAGGATGTGTTTATCCAGCCGTGGGCTGGACAGTTTGTCCTGAAGGACCCTGGGAGGGACAGGATCAGAAGCTTTGCTGAAATCCCAGGATATTTAAATTTTTTCAGTATTTTCAGGCTTGGGTGGCAGTGGCGGCAGATTGATGCTGCTCAAATTCCACCTACCTTGGGGCTTTTCTTTCTGGCCTGGAAGAAACATTCAATCCAAGGTGCACATCTGACCCATGAGAAAAAGAAGAAGAAACATGTCATTATAATGCTTGGAATTAGAGCTATTTAAACAAACAAAAAAAAAGTTTTGATTTGGAAAATTAGAAACTTAACAAGTTTCCCTTGATTACTGATGAATTTAGAAACAACTCTGCTGCTATTGTCTTTGGCAGACCATTGCATGGACTGGTTGTGTTTGTAAGGCTGGAGTGCAGTTCAGATGGCAAAGCAGAAGCTCTAATGGAGTCTCTTTATATGTTTCAAAAGCACTGCAAATGTTATTTAAATCAATATTTTGAAAACATATTGGAAATAGTAAATGCTACCCAGCATTGCACATAACCTTTGGAAGTTCATGCCCCATAAATGCAATACTGATGTTTTCTTTATCAGAGTTTCTAAGTGAGGTCATAAAATTTCCTTGACTTTTTTTTTTGGTGGAGAAAAACACTAAAAAAGCATTTTAAAAGCAAATACGACATTTTTGTTTGGAATTTAGAGTGAAGATATAAACAGATTCATCACATATAAGAGTATTTGCTTTTCCTCTAACTTATTGGTAGCAATCCCAAGCTCCAAATGCTTGAATTTACAAAACCTGTAATTCTGAATTGAGATAAAACTTCTCTCAATAAATAAATTTCAGGTAGCTGGAAAATTATTTGTAGTGGGGATAGTTTTATTCAATGTTCTTTCTTCAGAGTTTTCTTCTGTTGACAACCTTGAAGGCTGAATTTTGAGCCTTTACTTTAGGCTTTAAGAAGCTGCCTTTGGATTAATAAATGGTATTTGCAAAAAGCCTCTTTAGTTTAATAATATTCCTTAAAAGGCTGTAGTGATTAGGCTGCAACAACTCATGCTTGATGCTTTGGAGGCTCCAAAAGCCACGTGGCTTCTCAGCAGAATTATTTCCTTTCCTTGTTTGTCTCTGGGAAACACGTTGCAGGGAATTTCCTTGTGGCACCTGTCAGACAGGGTGAAGCTCTCCTCCTTTTGACATTGACACTTTTAAATAAGTTTTACCTTTGTTTGTTTGGGCTTTTTTTTTGCTTCAGCACAGTGAGGGGAAGTGCCGTGGGAAGCACAGCTCGCGCAGTATCAGCAGAGGAGGGCACAGAATCCTCGGCAATCAAAATGCCAGGGGTGATGCCCACCTGAAAAGCTGAGCTTTGCCCGGTAAACTCAGCTGCTTTCGTGGTGGAAACAAGCCCTGCAGCCCTTCTAGAAAAGGCATTTTAACACAGATCCTACAAACCTGCTGTGCCAAACGGGAATTGTCATTCCATGCCAGATTTGGAAAGAGTGAAATAAGCTGGGTTCATGTCTTGTGTACCTTCAGAGGCCACAAGGACATGAAAAAAGACCCGATGCATGGATTTGATGGGATTGACTGCAGGTCTCTTTGGGTTCTGAAGTTCTTAGTTCAGTTTTCCTCTTTCACGTGTTCCTCTGACTGAAAACACTGCATTGGCTAAAAGCTCTATGTCCTTCAATGCAAAAGAACACTATTAAAAGTCTATCTTTTAAAAGTCTATCTATTAAAAGGGGGAGAAATGCAAATATTTAAGTATCTTCAATATATTTAAATTGTGTTATATTGCTTATAGAGAAGCCCTTCTTCCTCTCCAACACTCTTGACAAAGATAAATCATATTAAAAATCACCAGTTTTTCTGTTTTGTTTGCTTTTTAACTTGAGACAAAGAACATGGGAACTTGGGATGCTCAGCAAACAATAAAATGGACATTAATGGGGTTGAAGTTTGGGGGTCACAGGGAGATATTTATTTATTTTGGTATTTACTTTGAACATTAAGGCACTGCCAAGCTGGAATAGTCAGCAGGATGGAAACCCCACAAAATCAGGGCTTTTGCTTTCTTTTCTCTTTTTTCCCTCTTCTTTTAAAGTGGTTTATTGTGCTACAAAAACAGACTAATTTCTAGTAAAACATCCACTGGACATTTGTAAGACTCTGAGCATTGATTTCCTGGGAACAAGGTAGGTTTCCAAGTACTTTTATCGTGGCAACACAGGCTGTAAAACCCCAATAATTTTACAAAGCTCCTTAAGCAGCTGGTTTAAATTGCTGGTAAATTCTTTAGGCAGGAGTTTGTTTTAATGGGAAATTTTGAATTCCCTACTGAATGCAAGGACATCAACTTCAGCTGCGTTTTTCAAATAAAAGAGACGTATATTCTCTTCCAAGAGTTTAGAGAACTCGCCTTTAATTTTGTTTCTGCAATCAAATCATACGAAGCCAGTTTTCCCACTTTATGTTGCAAGGAATGAAGCCCAAGGCTAAATTGTACAAGTTTTTGCATGAGCATAATCCAAGAAAAAACAATTTTTACTGGGGAAATTTTGCCCCATAGTCTCTATAGGCCCAAACATGGGTAGATAAGTCACTGATTCTCTAATTTGTTAGTAAAAATATGATGCAAAAAGAATTTGGAAGCTTTCTCTAAAAGTTGCCAACCTTTTCACTTTTTAATTAACGACCTTTAAAAATATTCTTGTTTTTCTTTCCATTAGAATGGTTGCAGATCCCCACTGGCTTCCATTCTTTATCCTGAAGGACTTTTTCAGCTGATTCGAGTGGACTAAAACTTGAATTCCACAATTAAACTTAGTGAGAGATGAAGATGCTGAACAGCCTTGATTTCCAAAGTCATGAGTACAAAACACAGGGGAACTGCGTGAATTTTTGATGTTAATCCGGGTCTGCTCAGACATCAGAAAGAGACAATTGTGAGTGAAATGTTGGCTTATTAAAGGTGTATTTAAAAGTACATTTGGATGTCCTTTTTCTAAGAGATATTGTCTTATTCCAATTGAATCACAGAATTGTTACGGTTGGAAAAAGTCCTTTAGGATCATCAAGCCCAGCCATCAATCACCACCACTAAACCACATCCCCAAGTGCCACACCCACATGTTTTTTGAACACCTCAGGGATGGTGGAATCACCTCCATCAAGTGCAAAACTTGTCCAAAGGAAAAGCAAAAGGGCTTCTTGCTCTTTTAATTAAAGATTTTAAGAGACAGCGGTGTCTTGTGCCTCATCCCATGCTACAGCAAACGAACACAATGTTTTTATCTGGCTTGTGTCATAAAGCCATGGAATCATGAAGGTTGGGAAAGACTTCCAAGGTCACCAAGTCCAATTTTTGACCGAACAGCACCGTGCCCACTAAGCTAACTGAAACAGGAAACAGAATAGCCAAAATTAGCCTTTACACACTGGACAAAGGGCCCCAAATTGTTTTAAAAGTTGATGTTCTACTGTTGGCCTGGCAGTCACTGAACAAGCTCAGTCACAGAAATAAAACTGCAAGAAGAAGAGCAGAAACAAAAATAAAAGCCCCACAAAAATCAGAGGAATATCAATAACTAGATAAACCAGTTCTGTTGCTTTTAAGAACACAGAAGAGGAACTTTCAGCCAAGGAACTGAATTGGAAATGAGGAATTTGCATGAAGTTCACTGTCTGAAAAACAAAACCTCCAAGCTAAAACACTGCTAACGCAGTCTGTGAAAACAGAGTGCCTTCAAAGTCCTGGGAGTGCTGATTCCTTACCCAACACTCTCATTGCCAGGGGAGCTGTGGAACACCCCAGTCAAACTACCCAGACACTAAACAGCTCCTGGGAATGTGTTCTTTCGCTCTTCTAAAACAAACTCATTTAAAACAAACACAATCTGAAGCGCTTCTGCATCTCCAAAAACACACATACTGCTGGGAAAACATCAGCAGCGAGACATGGTGCAGAAAACACACCGATTCACTAATTTCCACAGCATTAGATATAAAGCCAAGTGCACTTTTTGAAATGTTAAGAGGTTTTTGTTTTCAATCCCCAGAGTCCAAAGAGGCTGAAATGCTGAGCCAAGCGAAGGTCCCAGAGGGAGGTTTATTCACTAAATAACTGTGGCTTCAAGGGGCTTTCCAAAGCAGGCAGTTTAAAGGCATCATTTTGGCCACTGTGCTTTAAAATCCATCATAATATTAAGCTTCATTTTTTTTTTTTTGTTGACATTCTGAAACAGGAGCTGTTCGATGTGCAGGAACAACTGAAGGAGCAGCATCCCTCCCTCCATGAGGAGGCTGAGCTATTCCCAGGTTCCTCAGATCAGGGGAGCAGAGCCCATGAAGGGACCTGTTTCCTGCCCAAAGCAGCAGCAGCAACCCGAGCCAAAGGTAGTTAATATTTGCTTGCCTTGCACCCAAGGCATGAGCACACTGAAAGAGTGGCTGGCAATGATGCAAAATGCCTCTAGCAACATTTTTTCTTTAAGAGTGGAACACTCTGAGCATAACTATGTCAATTTACATAAATATGTGCAACCACAAAGGGGTCATCAGAGACCTGTGGTAGAGTTGAACACAGAGAGCGGGGCAAAATGCTTGGAAACACTAAAATCAGCAGGATAAGAATAGAGAATTGAGAAGGAAGGGAGATGTGTGCTGGGACCAGATAATTCTGCAGAATCAGCAAGAAAGGAGCCCAGCGATACCAGAAAAAGCCCTGGTCTCAAAAATAATTTAAATTCTGACAAGGGCAGAAGAGAGTGTCCCATTTTCTTTTGGGAGGAGGGCATAAAACATCAATGATGGGAAAGGCAAGCTGGGGAGGGAAGAGGGCTTTGATTCCAGCTCCTGCTCTGCAGCTGGCTCTGCCACAAGCACTGCTGCAATGTCTTCTGCCAGGCCAGCTCAGGCTCACCAAACTGATGCTGAAATCTGCTGCTTTCCTGTCATTTGTCCCATTCATGGGCCTGTGCTGTGAGTGTTTGGTTGGTTTGTATTGCTCCAGGCCAGGCTGGACGGGGCTGGCAGCAACCTGGGCTCAGGGAAGGTGTGGAAAGGGGGTGAACTGGAAGGTCCCTCCCGACCCCAATCATTCTGGGATTCGATGGTTCTATGACCAGTGTAGTCTATGCACAAAACTTACCTGAAATAGTTGCAAAAGACTCTTCCTGCAACCTGTCCCTTTATCCTTATGTCAACATTGGAATTCACGCCTGAGTTGTGCCCCAGTACCCTCTGGAAGCGATGCAGCCTCAAAACACCCTCCCTGTTCCTTGGGGGAGAAAAGAAATGACTGAGAAAACATTTTCTTTTGGTTCATTCTCAGGAGAGGGAGTGCAGCATGGACTGCTCAGGAAGCAGAGGGTATGCAAGATGCTCCTATAACTACTAAAAACCCCAGCCAGACATCTCTCCAGGCAAGCTGACTGACACCTGTGTCAAAAGAAAGCACTTATCAGATAAAGATAAAGTTTTATTAAATGACTCTCCAGCCCCCAAGGCAGAAAACAGAGAGAGTGAACTGGCCTCAGGCAGCCAACAGTCCCAAAATATACCTTTGCAGTCACCACAGGGAAATCGCTCCTACATTTTTAGGGATATGAAATATTACATTTGGATTAAAAGAAACAATCCTGAGGGCATAAAACAAATGATGCAATCAGGACAATAAGAAACGAGCCATTCACATGATAATCTCAGACTGTTATCAGTGAGATTAATTAGTTTGTAGGGTCATTCCCAGCTGACCCCAAGACGCTGCACTATATCCAGGCTACACAATTTTATGGATTGAAGGAGATGAGAACAACACTGAAAACACTCTTAGGTTCTTTGGAACAGGAAAAGAGGACAAAACCTAAACCTCCAGATTTTTCAGTGAATTTGTTCCCTGCAGTCCAGTTTTAACTCTGGGATCTTGACCCACATCCCTGAATTGCAGAGGCAGGTCCTGGATCTCACTGCAGTGTTCCATTTAGCAGCTTCCCCTGAAATGCTCTTATTAGCATTCCCACAAAAGCCTGCAGAGCAGAACTGTGCTCAAGAATGCATTTATCAAGAGATGCAATAAGAGAAAATTTATTGCCCCGAGGAGGCAGCTTTTGTAGATTATATACAGTTTTTTGGGCACTGACTTCCAAATTATTTGGTAATCACTTTATTTATTTCCTTTATGAGGCATAAATGGTCCCTGCAAGTACTCACTGACTATTTGCTTCCACTTTTTGGGTTCTCCTGTCAACACTTGCAGCATTTGCTCTGGGCTAATGGGCTGATACTTGTTCAAAGTGACTCCTGTTTAAATGCCTTCCGAGAGTAGGAATTCAGGGCAGCTATTGCAGAAACGGGGCTGTTGGTTTGCTTTTCCCCAGGACTCTCAGAGGATTTCACTTCCCTCCTTGCCCCACTTTGCTTCTCTTCAGAGATGCTATTTCTCCTCTAAAGAACACTGAAGTTTTGTGGCTGAGCATCCACTGCTCTGCATGGAGAGTTAAACTACTGAGTGAAGCCTGAAAAACTGCACACTTGTTCATTCCAGTCAAAATTAATAAAAATAACCTTAAGATTCGAGTATTATTAGTACAAACGTCTCCCGGGACTCAGTGATTTTCCAAGGGCGTTATGAAACACAACTGTCTCTGTAGAATATTCCATGTTGGTCGACAAAAATTGACAATATTTTTTAAAACAATGAGTTTTAACTCCTCACGGGAGCTGGGAAACTTGTATTTCTAGTTGAAAGAGCCTGGTTTAAAGACTAATATATAGATATTATATATAGATAATATCTAGATATTTTAAAGTACTGAATAGCTGTCTAAATCTCTTTTATATAAACCTTATTTTATATATATATATACACATATGTGTGCATACACATATATGTATGCAGGAGCACTTGGTTCTGACACATATAAAATCATATTTATTATTTAAATATCCTTCTGGTTTTGCATACACAGGTATTGTTTTGAGAGAGGGGATATTTGCTTGTTTGTGGGGGTTTTTTGGTCGCCAACTTTCCTCCCAAATCCTGATCATTCTGAGTATCCCTGTAGGTAGAAAATAAATAAAAATTAAACTTTCCCTGACCCAAAGACCATGATAGAGCTCAATCAGTCTGGGGGCTGCATTCCAGAATGCCCTGAAAATGTAGGAGAGACTGACTCAGTCCCTACAAATAATAATGGACCATCAGGGTGGCCCTTTATCTGCCACCCCATTTCAGCACAATACAGAAGATCTTCTTCGGACAACATGGGAAGAAGAGGGAGATGATCATAGTTTTGGGTGAATGACTCTTCTTCCCCCCCAAAAAACCATCCTTATCATTAATGAGTTCCTTTAAAGCTCACACCCAGTGTCCAGCTGGTCACAGGTAGCAAGGAAACGACATTTATAACTCTTCCAACAGAATGAAAATACACTCTTCGCACATGTTTCTTGCAAATCCACCCTCCTGTGTGCTGAGGCTTTCTCTGCTTTATGGGATCTTTCATTCAGTTGCTCTGGGTGCCAATTTTCAAGAAGTCGTAGCTATTGTTTTTTTTAATCTATTCAGATATGGTCTAATTTACTTCCAGATGCATCCTATTGACTAAAAAAAGAAAACTAATTTTTCACAGTTTCTCCCAGATCAGTTTGTCATAATTTGATTAATTCCCTCCTCTTCTTCTTCTTGCTTTCTAATGTAATAAATCAGCCCAATAAAATTATTGTCACTTTCTTCATACAGGCAGAAGAAAAAAAAAAAGACAGTTTGTCTTTACTGTCAGCAGTTGGCACAATTCTGAAATATGAAGTTTTTTAGAAAAATATGAAGAAGCAAAAAATCCAGTCTGCAAAACCCACAGCTCCTTGCCAGGTCTAAATAGATAGGACTTATATTAATCATTCATCCAATTTCCCTCCAATTTCTTCTGTCTCACCTAAAGGCAGGAGTTTGGAATCGAATTTATCATTGTAAATAAGCAGGGTGGGGGGAGAGAAGAAGCTCCTTGTGCAAAAGCAGTGATTCGTGAGGGAAACGTTGCTTTTCCTCTCTTTGTCTTGTCTGGATCCCTTTTCAATTGCTCTTCCTAGAAGACAGAGCTCACTTTGCAATCCAGACTTAGTCTGAAGCAGCCCCTGGTGCTGCTGGGCGGAAAACATGGAATTCCAGAGTCCTCCCTCAGAATCCAAGGTCGTATTTCCTTGGGAAATGATGCTCCTCTGATGTGTCTTTGTCTCCTGGAATATTCCAAGTGCAGTTTATTCTGGGAATCATCTCTTCCCTCGTTCCACCTCAAACCGCTCAAGTGATTAATCTGCTTAATTTAAGTTCAGAAGAACGTGCTTAGGTGGAGGTTTTGATTTTACTGACTTTCCTAAAGACTTTTCTGAGGAGCAAGAGCAGCTAATTAAGAATTTTCTTGCTGTCAATATTACATAATGAAACTAAATCACAAAATTATATAGCAACTGGGAATAATCTGAATCTGATAATGGCATGATTTATTTCCCCCAAAACGAGAGGAATAAGAGGGAACTAGGGACAGAAACATCACCTGGAATATTTTTCCAGTTAAAGATTCATTGTTGAAGATGACAAAATCAGATTGGAACAGGCTGTACAAATGAGAAGAAAATAATTTACTTTGATGTGCCATTACACTTGGCTTAAAGCTCACGAAACAAACAAAAAAACCACAGAAATGAGAGGAATTTCAGTTAAATCTAAAGTATCATCAAATTAAAAAAAAAAACCAAAACAAAACAAACAAACTGATGCAATGTACCTGTTGAGAGCTGATGATCATTATGAAGCAGGGAACTTTTCCATAGAATGAGAAGAAACTTTGCGTACACAGGAATAAACCACCACAAATATTATTTATATATATATTTCCCTTGGCATGACTTGTTGATTAGTTACAAGAGCATCTTTGCTTCTGTCCTCCCTCCAGCTGTTGGACTTGCACTGGTATTTCACAGCTGGACATGGCATTAAGGAACTGTCATGCTTGGCAAGCTGTTAGACTGTAAAACTTTTCCTCTTCCATTACAGTGGTGGAAGCAGAGCCTGGCCCAGCCTGTGCAGTAGGAACTGTTTCCATCTGGGTATCTTAATGGCAAAAGCTCACATCCCAAATTCTACAACAATTCATTGTGTGAGGGATTCCAAAAGCTTATTTATGTTGAGTAATATCATACTCAATTTTAAATGGAGCTTTTCATGGGCGGAAATGTTTTACACAATTAAACAAAATCCCCAGTAAAAACGGAAAGCACTGGAGAGTGAGGTGGAAAGATCAGAAGAGATTTAGCAGTGGGAGCTAAATCCAGTCCCTTGGGGCAAATATTTTCTCCATCACATTAGATAAAAATACATATTTCTTGCAAACTTCTTTTGAAAAATCCAGGGAACTCAATGACAAAACCATAACCCTGCAACCATCAGCATAACTCATGTTGGAGCCATTGAAGTGCTGTCAGTGTCCTTCTCTAAGAAACCTGAGTGAAAGTGGGTACTGCTGATTGTAAAATGATTTCCACAGAAACCCAGAATGGTTTGGGATGGAAGGGACCTTAAAGACCATCCAGTGCCACCTCCTGGCATGGGCAGGGACACCTTCCACTAGCCCAGGTTACTCCAAGCCCCATCCAACCTGGCCTTGGACACTTCCAGAGAACCAGGGGCAGCCACAGCTTCTCTGGGCACCCTGTGCCAGGGCTTGCCCACCCTCAGAGCCAAGAATTTCCACCCAATATCTCATCTCACGCTGCCCTCTGGCAGTGGGAAGCCATTCCCCTTGTTCTGTCCCTCCATCCCTTCTCCCAAGTCCCTCTCCAGCTCTCCTGGAGCCTCTTTAAGCACTGGAAGGGGCTCTCAGGTCTTCCTGGAGCCGTCTCTTCTCCAGGTGAACCCCCCCAGCTCTCCCAGCCTCCATGAAAATAAAACACTTCTGTTAAAGCCAAATATAGCTCAGAAAACACACAAAACCCCCAAACCAAATAACCAACCAACCAACTGCAACCAACTACAGTTGCAACTGTAGCCAACCAACTACAACTTAATAGCAAGTTTTCTTCAGTCCTGACACTTAAATAAGTCAAACCCATCGAGTTTAAGTCAGAGAAAGGATGACTTAGGCATGAAATGATGGTTTAGTCCTGAAATGAGTCGCAGGTGACCTAAGCAATTCTCCCACTGCCAGCAAAGAGCAGAACATCCCATTGGAGCTGGACCAGCAGTCTCCATCTGACCTGTTTCTCTGCGCTTTCAAACATCTCATCCCACGCCTTAGCAGTGCTCCCAAAAAGTTGCAAATCAATGAAAGGATAGCAAAAAAAAACCCAAACAAAAAGACCCCAAACCCCAGCCAATTATTAATAAAATATTGAAACTTCTGTGGCTAAAATTAGAAAGTTCCTTCAGCGCGTCTCAGCACACAATAAAACAAGGCAGCGCCTGGGAGTTGCGCTCCTTTGAAAAGCTCAGACAGGTGATAATTTGCAGCACATCAATGGGAAGCGGTGGGAAACAGCTGCCTCATCTCCAGGCCTTTCAAATGCCAACCAGCCTCATTACTTCAATCAGAACGGGTGCTTCTCATGGTCTTTGTGCCTCACAAACGTGAGGTGTTGCTCCTGAACTCATAACAGCGAGGCAATTAGAGATGACTGGGAAGGGTGTTTAAAAGAATGACAGATCAGACAATTTCAAGCTCCAAACTCCAACTTCGCTGGATTCATTCATTCATTCATTAAGAAGACACTTCCTGTTGCCAGTTAATTGTTGCAGGTGATTAACAGCATCGCTACAAGTGCAAACCTGTCCGGGCTCCTGCTCTAAACCAGCTGTGAGTACACAGTGGCATGGAGACAATGCTGTGTGTTAGAGACGATGGAGGGATAAAAAACCCAAGCAAGGCAAGTGATGCAAAAGAAAACATTGCTCACCACCTCTTGCCTTTACAAACTAGTTATCTTTGGGAAAAGGGGCTTTTTAAAACTCTCTGAGTCACAATGTCAAAGATTCCTCATCACTGGCTCAAATGTGTAGTTCCTCAGAGCTCCTCTGCCACAACTCTTCCTCCTAAATTGAAGAAACCCTCTGAAAAGCTGAAACAGTCTAAAGAAGACAAAGTGCACTTTCTGTCAAGTGAGAAACATGACAATTTTGTGACTATTTCTGGAATGAACTACATTGATGCTCTATTTTGTTTCCCACATCTCTGTTGGGTGAAGTGGAAATATCACCTAGTGGAGCAACAGATTGCAGCAGTTCTGACAGAGGCTTTGGGAAAAATGGATCAAACATGCTGGCAGTGCTGCAAGTTCTTCCCTGTGAGGGTGGGGAAGCCCTGGGACCAGCCTGTGCTTCTCACTGCCAGAGGGCAAGGATAGATGGGATATTGGGAAGGAGTCCTTCCCTGGTAGGGTGGCACAGGTTGGGCAGAGAAGCTGTGGCTGCCCCTGGATGCCTGGAAGTGTCCAAGGCCAGGTTGGGCAGGGCTTGGAGCAACCTGGGCTAGTGGAAGGTGTCCCTGCCCATGGTAGGGGATGGCACTGGATGGTCTTTGAGGTCCCTTCCAACCCAAGCCATTCTATGAATCTATGGAAAATAATTTCAAAGCAAATATATTTTATATTTTTACATGTTTCCCGGACGTGGGTGTTTTCCTTTGGGATACAGAACTGCTCTCAGAGCTGCAATGCAGTTGCTAAAACTGCTGTTGTATTTATGGGGTGGACTCATCTCTCATTGAAGCCAAAGGCTCCCTTGCTTCCAAGAGGAATATTGGAGCAGGCACAGCACCACCTGGGTTTGCTTCCATCCAGTTAGCTCGGGAGAGAAAGTCAGGGAGCAGTGAGGGATAACTGCAACTCAGGGACAGGGAGAGGGACAGATATGAGAGGGACAGGGGGGGTCCCCACCACAGGGCAGGGTCAGGAACAGGTTTAGTGGTTGTAACAAGTCAGGAAATCCCTGGGATCACCTCTCAGATCCAGTCTGGGAATGGCTGTGGCTGAACTGGAGTCTCCCTTAACCTTGGGTAGACACCCCGAGAGCATGGGGGGGTGGGGTTTGGAGCCCCAGATGAGGTTCATGGGCTATGGCACTGCCACATTCCCAGCTCTTTCTATCTGTTCTCCATCTCAGATGTGTGAAAGGGCACACTGCCGGAACTTGCACTACAATATCAAGTGTTATTTCCTATTGAACACAGAGTTTGTTTGGAGAGAAGATAATAAATGTCTGTAGTGCTCTGGAAGCACCATTTGCTCCCCATTTCAGAAGAGAATTAGGCTTTTACATATTGAAAATGGAATTTTCAGTGTGATGCTTCTTACACAAAGTGAAATTGAAAATATATATAAAGCAATAATATAAACCAGCTTCTTTCCTACAATGCCAGCTGTAGAATCATGATTTCCCTCCATTATTGCAATGCACACATTAGTTTCTCAAAAAACCCACCCTGAATAAATCTTTTGATCTTCTTACTAAATTGGGACATAAAAACATTAAGCAGGATTGCTTTTGAAATCCAAGAAATAGGAAAACATTCCTTGCACCATTAGGGATGGCATTTCAAAGACATACAATCAAACCAGCACAAAGACCACATGCAAATCCGGTTGTTCACTGGAGAAAAAAAGGTATGAAAATTCAACTGTTTATCCTGTTTAAAAGACTAACTAGGTATTTCTTCAGTTAATATTTACGAAGCTTTATGGCATTTAAAAGAATTTATGGGCTCTAATAGAACCCCAAATCCATTTCACATGCCTGTGCACTGATACAGCTATTCCAGGAGAAAAACTAAGAGAGAAATGAAGCAACCTGCTGAAAGTTGCATGGAGTTACAGGGGACAAAGTGCAAAATTACCACTGAGAAATCAAACTCTGATTCCATATTAAATTTGTGGTCTAGGAAATGTTAGTGATAAACAGAAAATGCAATTTATTTGTTTCCTTACGGTTCCTGTCCTAGAGGCTGGAAGGAATAAAGGATGATATAAAGATTCTTCTGGCAAATTCGGGTTTAACCTGAGAAAGGCAGAAAATTCTACACCTGCCCCTAGTCAGAGTTTCTCCCTCTTGGAGTCCAGAGAAGGAGGATGCACAGTTGGGTTGATCCTCATTAACCCTGACGGAGTTAAAACACGAATTAATTAATACTGAACAGAAATAAGCCATTCTATTCCATTGCATTCTGTTCCCCTCTATACTTCATCTATTATAGAAAAATTACTTCCCAAGTAAACAATTATGATGGCTAAAACAGGACACTGAGAATACAGATAAAAAAATAAGCTATTTATCACATTCTTATGCAGATGTATCAAGTGTTAAAGGAATCAAAGGTGCCTGAAGAGGAAAAATAAAAGAAGGATTGATATAGTCATAGAATCCCAGAGTGGTTTGGGTTGGAAGGGACCTCAAAGTCCATCCACTGCCACCCCCTGCCATGGGCAGAGACACCTTCCACTAGCTCAGGTTGCTCCAAGCCCCGTCCAACTTAGTCTTGGACACTTCCAGGGATGGGAAATGGTCATAGAAAAAGACATCTGTTGATGTCCATAGTACAATTTATTCAGTTCATATTAAAATTACAGTCTGCGTCCGAAGGTTTGAGTCCTTTCTTGATTCTCTGTCATGTACAGGAAGAATTTTTTGGCACAAACTTGGAAACACTCCCAAAACTTTCAGCAACAAAAATGACAAGATGAAAATGAACAGCACACCTAATAAGTTACTGGTTGTATTTTGCGGTCACTGCTATGAAACCAGTTCTTTAGCTTTCCTACACTGCTGCACTCTGTTATTTATCTGTTAAAATTAAATTATAACCAATTTAGATTTGGCCTAGACATTAAACATGACCCACTGGAACCTACAGCTCTCTGTGACCCAGAAAACAAACAGAAAACCAACCAACTGAATTCAAGAGCATTAAAAATCGTGAAGGAAGACTTTCTCTTGCATGAGAATTCAGAAGGTGATGACAATAATGTTTGTTTCCCTAACATGAATAAACCTTAATTTTATCTATTATAACTGAAGATGAACAAACAAAACTATTAAACTGAAATTAAACCTTCTCCCTGCACTGCTATAACAGAGAGAACTGGGAGATGAGGCAGGAAAGAACATGTAATACATTCAAATATCAAACACTAAATAGTAAAAGAAGAAGAAATCCCTACCAGTTATTATTTCCCAGGGTTTTCTCTCGTTTACCCTTTTTGTGCCATTTAATTTCATTTAACACATTGAAACAAAGACTCTCTGCTCTCCATCTGCTCTGTTCCCTTTCTTCACACCTAGGAATTTAATTCAGAAAGCATAATCTCTCTAACATATTTTCATCAAATGGAAAACTAAACAAAGAAATTCATAGGGACTGGAGAACCTCAATCTGTGGATAAATAAGAGATATTTAGAAGTCATAAAAAGTTTCCTCTGCAGCTTCTTAAAGTAATAACTTCGTGAGAGAACAAATGAAATTGTGGTATTGTCATATACCTGCATATCAAGCAGATTCTGAAGGATATTTAGCTGATGCAGACGCTTTGAAAAGGAAATGTTTAAATTAGAGGCACATTTGAGTCTGACAGGGGAGGATCAGAAAATACAGATGTCTCAAGTACATGGAAATACCAAATTGTTGCGAACAGGAGAGTGTCTGCAGGGTGACATCCTCTCAGACCTGAGTGACAGGAACGAGGTAATTAGTTTGGGTTGCTTTGCATTAACAAAAATAACGAGGAAAGTCTGAAAAGTGTGCCTTTGTCAACAGCTGGAGCTGCTGGCAGGATGCTGGGATGGCAGGATGATGGGATGGCAGGATATCAAGCCCCCCAGGCATGGAACAGGCACTCACACAGTGAAACTGGGATGCTTAGTGTACAATATAGGATCACAGAATTCCAGATTGGTTTGGATGGGATGGGAACTTAAGGATCCTCCAGTGTCACCCTCTGCCATGGGCAGGGACACCTTCCACTAGCCCAGGTTGCTCCAAGCCCTGCCCAACCTGGCCTTGGACACTTCCAGGCATCCAGGGGCAGCCACAGCTTCTCTGCCCAACCTGTGCCACCCTCCCAGGGAAGGACTCCTTCCCAATATCCCATCTATCCTTGCCCTCTGGCAGTGAGAAGCACAGGCTGGTCCCAGGGCTTCCCCACCCTCACAGGGAAGAACTTGCAGCGCTGCCAGCATGTTTGATCCATTCTTCCCAAAGCCTCTGTCAGAACTGCTGCAATCTGTTGCTCCACTATGTAGTATTTCCACTTCACCCAACAGAGATGTGGGAAACAAAATAGAGCATCAATGTAGTTCATTCCAGAAATAGTCACAAAATTGTCATGTTTCTCACTTGACAGAAAGTGCACTTTGTCTTCTTTAGACTGTTTCAGCTTTTCAGAGGGTTTCTTCAATTTAGGAGGAAGAGTTGTGGCAGAGGAGCTCTGAGGAACTACACATTTGAGCCAGTGATGAGGAATCTTCGACATTGTGACTCAGAGAGTTTTAAAAAGCCCCTTTTCCTAAAGGTAGCCAGGAGTAGGGGAAGGATGGTTCAATGAAAATGTCAGAGGCTGTGTTCTCCTGGAGGCCTGTCTGAATGCTGACAAAGTGCTTTTCCAATTTCCTTTAAAATGGATTTGGGAAATGTTTATTAGTTCTTCCTGAAGTGCCTGTAATTACTTTGTCGTGCTGCTCACGCTGTGCCTGGAGGCTGCTCTGCACACACTGGCTCTTGTCAGTCTCTGCAATGGGCTCTGACAGCACAGATTAAGTTTCCAATATATAAAAAGTTTCGACGTACTTTGTGATCCTAATTCCTACAAAGTTGCTGCAGCTGATGTTGAGAATTCCTGCAGATCAAGTTTTACAAGAGTAGGAGATGATGCAGCTTTACTTACTTAAACTCTATTTATGTCATAGATTCATGGAGTCATTATGGTTGGAAAAGCCCTCCAATATCATCAAGTCCAAGCTGTGCCCGATGTCCACTTTGTCCCCCAGCCCAGAGCTCTGAGTGCCACGGCCAGTCCCGCCTTGGGCACCTCCAGGGCTGGGCACTCCAAACCTCCCCAGGCAGCCCCTCCCAAGGCCTGACCACCCTTTCCAGGAGGAAATTCCTCCTGCTGTCCAACCTGCCCCTCCACTGACACAGCCTGAGGCTGTTCACTCTCCTCCTGTCCCTGTTCCCTAGGAAGGGATCCATAGTGCTTGAGGAACAGGTTCTGGCAGCCTAGAATGATGTGGATTAGCCCTTTAGGCAAACCCTCACTCTTATAGGGGGTGTAGATACACTGACCTTGGAAGCAACTCCTCATCATCCCCACTCAGCCATCCAGTTTGTGCTCTGTAAGTCTGGGAATTCAGTTCTTTTCAGAAAAATTCCGAATTCTCTCCAGGGGGATGCCTGAGACACTTCAGGCAACAGTAGGAATTCCATCAATAGTGTCAGATTAGACTCAGTCTAACCCCAAATCTTCACAATTCAGAGTGTTCATCACTAATCTGCATTGCTTTGCTGTCCAGGTTAACAGATCTGCTCCTGTCCTAATGTCCTATTTGCTAGGATAGACATAACCAGACCCCTAAACTGGGTATTTCTGTGCTGTATCACACCAGCTTGAACTAGAACTACACCCAAATGTTTATGGGGGACAAACTCCGTCTGACATCCAAAGATTTTATCAACACTTTTCCGGCATCCATGGCAAAGAAACAGCTACAGGCTAAATATGAGCAATAAGGTCTGCAGTTGTGTTTAGTTCACTGAAGATTTGACCTATTGGGGCAGGTCCAGAGGAAGCCCCAGGATGGTCAGAGGATGGAGCAGCTCTGCTGGGAGGAAAGGATGGGAGAGCTGGGATTGTCCAGCCTGGAGAAGAGAAGCATTGGAGTGACCCCAATGTGGCCTTGCAGTGCCTGAAGGGGCTACAAGAAAGATGGAGAGAGACCATTGACAAGGGCTGGAGGGACAGGACAAGGGAAATGGCTTCCCACTGCCAGAGGGCAGGGATAGATGGGATCTTGGGAAGGAATTGCTGGCTGGAAGGGTGGGCAGGCCCTGGCACAGGTTGGGCAGAGAAACTGTGGCTGCCCCAGGATCCCTGGAAGTGTCCAAGGCCAAGTTGGATGGGGCTTGGAGCAACCTGGGCTGGTTGGAAGGTGTCCCTGCCCATGGCAGGGGGTGGAATGGGATGGTCTTTAAGGTCCCTTCCAACCCAAACCATTCTGGGATTCCATGATTTTGAGGTGTTCCATTTCTTTTCATGCCTAGACAAAACTATTCAGAAGACACCTCATTTGTTGAAATGAATCAGCGTCATTCCAAATATTCATATGTTTCAGAATTCTCGTTCAGCTCCTGGTTTCTATCTCTAACATAAAAAAAAAGATCTCTACAAACAGGCTTATTGTAATAACTTTTCTTAGGAAAAGAAAAGTGTTGCAAGAAATTTTCAACTTCAGGTCCTGGGCTCTGTTAATTTTTTCTCAGCAAATAAAATTACTTTCCAGAGGTAAGTTTAATCAATATTCCATAATACTTTTTAGAGCTGGCATTGAGATGATTTTGCCACATTATCTTTGTGAAATGACACAGGTAGTTGCAGGGCAGATTTCTCTGCTTCTGATATCCTAAGATATAACCCAGCCCAGCCCCTAATTTTAAACAAAAGCTGGTTTACTTTGTGTATTTTTTTTTTTAAATTCCTCCTACTGTTGGTCCTAATATAAAAATGGATATTCCTTATGGACATCAAGCATCAATTTATAAGAATCTAATAAATGTCAGGATATTGATTTCCCTTTTAACTGTATTAATTCCAACTTTCAATACAAAGTATAAAATGAACATGAACTGAATGAAAACCTTAGAAGAAATAGGAGTTTTCTGGAGTCAAAGCTACTGGAAAATGACTTTTAGTATTTTGGATCAGTTTAAAGATGGCAAAAAAATATTTAAAACGCTAGAGCAAGAGATGCAAAAAAATGCAGTCAAAGAAAAAGGAGCTTCAATTCTTCTTTACCTCTTTAAGAAACAAACACAGCAAATATTGCCAAGAGTTTATAAAGCTTTGCAATATTTTCACTTTCTATAGTAAAATAACTCTGGGTTACCTTCTGAAACGAGACTTGAATGCACAGTGCTGATAATGTTTTAGAAATGATACTTTTCCAGAATTGTTAAACTGGAAACAAAAGCAGAGAGTATTCCAACAGAGCTCAGATTTTCCAAGATTTTTTTGCCATGTTTCTGTCTTGACTTAAGTGTTCCTGGGCAAGACTGGAGTGAAATGCTCCCATTTTTGTCGCCTTTTCCCGAATTTTCACATTTTGCCTATTCCCAGCCTTTTTGTCCTTTATCATCTCCTTACTAGAGGAAAGGCAGGTTATCCAGAGATTATTTCAGCTGGAAGGTTGCAGGATTGTTCCCTGGTTTGCCCTTTGCTTTGGAACTTGTTTTTGCACATCTCAGCCTAAGTACTTTGCAGAACAAATAGTATTCTTTTTCATTAAACAGTTCTTTTAAGAGGGTAATTTCATGCAGCCGTAAAATTTCACCAAAAATTGTCCATAAAAACTAGGAAAGACCTCAGGGGTTGAAATGTATCTCTTTACTTGACTGTAGTGGCTTAGAAATCATTAATCTGTTAACTATTCCCCAAGGAAGGGTCTTGCAATATGGCAGCTTGAATTTTGGGCTATTTTTTAATGCAAAAACTGTATTAAATACCTTTTGAGACTATAGAAATGCACTAGTTCAAGTATATCTCCAATCTCAGCATCTAATGGTACCCAGGAATAATTAGAGAAAACCTTCTCCAGGAAGAAAAGGTCAAATGTACAAAATATGGTTGGATAACCCTGATTTTTGAGATTTGAGGAAACTGAAGAAGACTTTTAGGCCTAACAATCTGTTCTGCATCTCAGAAAACATTCAAAGAAAATGTTTTAGATGATCTAATTCACTGCCTTCATTCTGCATCTGGATTCTTTTCAAAGCTATCCAATAAAGTTCTATTTCATTAGGGTTTTCCACACGGATTTTTATTCCTTCTGCATTGTAACGTGAGAGACAAACTCTAAATAGGGTGGGATATCATTGTTATAACTTTCTAGTGCAGTGGTAGCCAATTACCTGAATTTAGTGTCTCCCACAAGAAGATATTGCTGCCAGAGAGGAACTGGCTGCAAGGGGAATAATAACAGAAAATAGACCTTCATTGCAGGATTGGTAGAAATCACAATGAAGGCTTTTATTTGATCCAATTCAGAATCTCTTTTGCCTGCTACGAAAATGTGAATAACCACGTTGGTTCAGGTCAGGCATCTCTGCAGATCAATTCTTTGCCTCTTGGATATCAGAAAGGGAGCTCAGCTTCTTTTTGTCAAGTAGTTACCAGGAGATGCCCTCAAAAATGTCCTGAAGGCATGAAAGGACAGGACAAAGAGGGACTAAAGAACTTTTTAGTCCATTTTTCATTTCATATAGATCTGGAAAAACATGTTCAACAATTACTGAAACTAAAAAGAACTCCCCCCACCCTGAAAAAAAATAACAAAAAACGCAAACCAAAACCATGTCCTGAAAAAGAAGAAGAAAATCATTGAGAATTACAGTTATTGAGGAATTTAAACTGAGAGGTTCCAGTTTCAAAGGTTTGAACAACCCAAAGGAATTATGGTGAGACCATGCCAGCCTTATATAGGTCTATAAAATCCTCATTTTGGTAGGAATCACACCTTTAAAATACCCATTCCTGGGCTCAGAGAGGCCAAAGAAGCTTCTTGGTGCTGGATCTGGGAATTGTGCATTAATTGTCCTTCCACACAAAAGTGAATTTCTACATAAAATCCTCCTCCACGTGGTCAGATTTTCAGCCTGCAATGGGTACCTCAGGAAGGAGAGAAAAAAATGACGTTTTTTGCAAAGTGAAAGTCAAAAAATCCATAGAAAGTCCTCAAGATAAAGAAAGGAAAATGATACCGGGGGAAAAAAATGAAAAGACATCCTTTGATCAGAGGCTTTTTAAAATAATATGGCATTGCAGTTAGTTTTAATGGGGTTTAAAAGCACAAATGAGGCTGAGCATTACAGAGAGTGAAAGATCAACAGTGGACTAAGTCATGTATTTTCTTTAACTTTTGGCATAAAATTCCTCCAAATGTCAGTGGCATCATTAGCATTTAAAATATAGGTCAGCTTTTCCACTGCTGGTAAATGGGAATCCAAGTGCTTCCCGCCAGGTTTAAAATGAACAGCGTATTTCAAAGTCTCAGTTTGCTATTTTTAAAGACAACAGCCAAATTAACTTTATTTTTAAATATTACAGGAAGCTTAAAAATTAATTGCAGAGAGTGGAATGGTAAAAGATAAAAGAAGTGAGTCCAAATGAACTTTTAACACTCAGCACATCAATTATTGCCTTTGTCCCATAATTAAAATAGAACTTATGGGGAAAAAAAACCTGCTCCGGCTTCATCTCAGCTGGTTTTGTATTTATTTTCTAGAAAACAGAAAATTGTTCTTTCTGAGACATTTAAAGGACATTTTCTTTTGAATCTGTGAGCTTTTGAAGGAATAAAATGTATTTTAAATAGCTCCACGTCCTGCAACAAACTGGCATCACATCCCAGACTGGCTCTTGTAGGTCAACTTACGCCACCAACCAACACGGTTTCAGTTGCTTAGAGGAATATATTGTGATTATTTCTGGACAATTTGAAGTTTCTTTGCCTCCTGTTATTAAAGAACTGGTTATCTCCCAACTTTTCCTGTGGCACCGCGTTCAAATTTCAGTTTTCTTTTCCCGTTTCCCCTCCACAAAAAGGTGTTGACTTCTCTTTTCTCCCAGATTTGCCCCTTAATTTATTCCAACAAGAAAACAAGGTGAAAATGTAAACAGTGGCAGGGTATGGAAAATCCCTGATCCTTGGCCATCCATGACCATCCATATGCTTTGGGATGTGGCTGAGCAGACATGGTGGGAATCTTGGAAGTCTTTTCCAGCCTTATTTTCCATTACCTTACAATTATTGAGGAATTTAAATGGAGAGACTGACTTGCAAAAGTCTGAACAGCTGAAAGGACTCATTACATCACTTGATGATCTTGGAGGTCTTTTCCAACGTGGTCAATTCGATGATTTGACCAACAATTACAGTGTTTTGGCTTGAATTTGCCATGAATGTTGGTCATGGCAACTCTTTATCCTCGTTTCCCAGTTTCCCGATATATTTACCGGGAGTTTTTAACGAGTCAGCTGATAAGGCTCACAGCACCCACTCTGCACTTCTTCAGGTCACTGCTCTTTTGGTTTCATTTCCAAAGAAATGTGGAAAAATTGGTGTTTTCAGCTATTCATGAGCCCCGAGCCACATGTTCTCAACTCCCGGTCTTCATGTTTTGTCCTATTGGATTAACAATTTTTTCCAAAGATTGAATAAATTGGGATTACTCGGCACAGACTGGGGGGGGGGGAAAGGGAATGCGG
>VWZF01004985.1:340983-355536 GCA_013396755.1 Sclerurus mexicanus
AAAAAAAAAAAAGAAGAGAAAGGATTTATTCTAAATATAAAAATAATAAATAATTTTCACCTAGAAAAGATCTCTGGGATATTTAGAGGTCTCTTTGCTAAAGTTTAGCTACAGTTGGAGCAATGTCTGCTATGTAAAAATAATTGCTTCTTGTATTCCCTTCCAGCCCAATTTCTGCTTCCCAAATTTCATTTCACTCATTCTTTGCACACAGAAGTTTCCCTAAAAAAACCCCGACATTTTCAATGCCTTTAACATGACGGTTCAGCCCATGGCAGATCCATGGCAGGCAGAACATTGCATTTGTTTGCAGATTATTCCACTCTTGATGCTTGGATTGGAAGGGAAATATCTGAAAGAGCTCTGAATAAAAGACCAGTGGTATATTATCTGATTAGTGAAAGTCTGCTAAAAAAGTGTGGGTTTCCACTGTGTCTCCATTCAGAAACACACTTTCTGTGTAGGACTGCACGTGAATTACTTGAATTGCAGATGTTTTTTGCCTTTCAGCTTGGAGAGTCAAGATTCTTTCTGGGGGCTAAGAAGTCAAACACCCTGGATGAAAGTAAGTACAGGGGTTAGGACAGCAGAGCAACTGGCCCATGGCTGAATTCACCCAGAGCTCTAGGACATGCTTTTTCAAATGAACAGGAGGAAGAATTGTTGTTCTTTTCCTTCTGCAGATAATTTCTCTCCCTTCTCACACCCTTCCTTCAACTGGAATAGCATTTAAAGGGTCCATTTAGTGATCTGACTGATTTTTCTGTTGTTGTTGCCAAGGTATCACTGATGTTCTCTTATTCGATTGTCCATAACGACATTGACTTTAAGAACTTGTTTTATCTCAATATTTCAGAGTTCAACTGTCCAGAGAGGCTGCAGGGCCTTCATTACTTTCACTGGGACAGGGAACTACTGGCTGATTGTCCTTTTGGAAGCCAAGTTTCCTGCATAATCATGTTTTAAACCTCAGCTACCAGTTATGAAATGTTTAAAGCTTCCTTGTGCTTTTCCACATCAAATTTATTTCTTCCTTTAATCTTCATGCTATTTTAACCAAAATAAACCGGTTTAGTTGGCTAAGAAAAATTCCGAATTAAAGTGTTTTTAAATTGCATTGTGGGCCAGCTTTCTAAATCTGAATGAAAACTTGTTTATATATATGTATATATATATGGGACTAGATTTGAGCCAATGTGTGTTATGGAAATGGATCCTGCCTTAGCTGTAAAGAGCCTGCAATGAAAGAAGGCAGAGAGTTTCCAATACAACTTGGAGAATTTTAGATAGAAGGGACCTGGAGGGAAGCTGCTGTTTAGGAATTCTTGGGCCAGGCCATAAAACGAGAAGGTGCCTGGAGCAGGAGGAAAAGCCAAGAACAAGACATTCATTCTGCATCATTTTATTCCCAGAGGCACCTGCAATTAAACAAAAGGTTGAGCCACCATCAATCCATGCAGAAGCAGAGCTGTAACTCATTCAGCTTATTTAAGACTTGCCCTGGAAACTAAAAGCTTGGGGGGAATCCTCAAAAGGAAAATACTTGCAGAAGAACATTCAGCTTTGGGAGTCTGGGTACAACTCTGCCAAAATTTGAGGTGGTTTTCCATCAGTTTCATTTTTGAAGGGTTCTACAAATCCCTCTCAGACAACTTCACCCCAAGGCTTTGTTCTGTAATAATCAGTATTTAACATATGGAATTGTTCTGTCTCAGGAAGCGTGTTCTGAACAAGCTCCTCTCAGAGGGTGCACACAACAGTCACTGGAAAGGCTTCTCTCAAATTATCCAGCCAAAAAGCCTTTAATTTTGCAATACCTAAGATAGCAAGGAAAACCTGGGCATTTGCTAAAATAATTAATCTACTGGGTGATAGTTTATTATTCAGGCTCAGATAAATCTCCTGCCAAATACACAAAATCACCTCCCCAGTGGATGTCTGCTTTTATTGCAGAATCACAGTTGTTTCTGCACGGAATAATTATTACTGTGTATTAATTACAGAACATGTATAGGAATAGGTTCTGCGCCACACAACTGTACAAAGCTAAACCTAATTTAGAGCTGGTTTCAGCCGTGGGTCTGTTTCAAGCAAAAGAAAGCAGGAAACTGGTTATCATTAAGCAAAAGTAAGACAAGAAATTCTTCTAAATGTTTTTTAATTTCTCAATAGGTACACGAATATCATACCTGTATATTGGGATTATTGAGGATGAAAGTGCTACTCATCCAGCAGGTCAGGAGAAAGGGCAATAATCAATTTAAATCCAAGTGTGGCTGTGAAAATACCAGCATTTAATGGGAATTATGGTAAAAGTGGAGAGAAGCGGAAGTCAGTCTGAAGCCCTTCTCAACTCAGAAAAGTTTTCACGCATCTCTATGATGTTCTTCTGATTGAATGTCAGTAAAATGTACTTTTAGGCTTGAAAATACAGCAAAATCTGTTTTTCCTTTATATCATCACAGAATCCCAGAAAGGTTTGGGTTGGAAGGGACCTCAAAGCCCACCCAGTGCCACTGCTGCCATGGGCAGGGACACCTTCCACTAGCCCAGGTTGCTCCAAGCCCCAACCCACCTAGCCTTGGACACTTCCAGGGATCCAGGGGCAGCCACAGCTTCTCTGGGCACCCTGTGCCAGGGCCTGCCCACCCTCCCAGGGAAGGATTTCTACCCAATATCCCATCTATCCCTGCCCTCTGGCAGTGGGAAGCCATTCCCCTTGTCCTGTCCCCCCCTCCCTTGTTCCAAGTCACTCTCCAGCTCTCTTGGAGCTCCTTCAGGCATTGCAAGGCCACAATTAGGTCACCCCAAAACCTTCTCTTCTCCAAACAGGCACCATATAAATAGGTAATATTTATAATATTGTATATACATATTCTATAATACATATAGTAAGTATATGTTTATAATGACAGACTAGACAATATTCACTCTCCAGGCTGAAATCAGTTAAAATTATTTTGCATGCATGTTATTTTGAAGATTTACTGCTGTTTCAAATTCACTCTAAAATAGAAAGCAGGATAAATCCATGGCAACTCTGTGACCTCTGCTCCCTGCATGAGACCTTCTGGGTGGAACAGAAGAGTTTTGGAGCTTAAAACGTTTCAGAGAACATAATCATGCAAAATTCAACTCTACTGAACACAGAAACTGCTCCCTGCAGCCCAAAAGGTAATTGAAACTCACTAAATACAAATAATTTATCTGTGAATCTTCAAGTTCTGTGTGGCAACCAGAAGCACAGGTCCTAATAAAGGATTTAAAGATCTGCTCATTCAACTCTAGTGTCCACTATCTTTTCCAGCAAAGCAGAAGAAAAAGTCGCAGTGAAAGAAAAATGACAGCAAGGATATAAATGTTTGGTTTATGAACAAAGTAATACCTTAGAAATAACCTGCCAGAAATAATTAGGATATTGGTTTTAATAATAAGGAATAAGGACAACAGTAAATCTATCTTATCTGTTAAAACAGGGTGCACTGTAGATCCATCAGTGGATTTAATCAGACAATGAGATGCTTGGGGAAGTCTCCTGTGTTCTGCTCTGCCTTGTACAAGCACATTCCAGTAATTGTCTCCACTGCCCTTTGTACTGGATAAATGAATGATGAATAGTTATTAAAAGTACGGCTCAGTAGGGTTATTTATGTGACATATTTCACAAAATGCATGTTTAATTAAAAATCAGCAATGCAATTATGAGCATCATAAAGGAAATAACAAAAGCAATATTAAACTGTTAATTAGAGGGGTTTTTTTAGCTCAGAATTGAAATCAAGGCACTCCATGTGCATACAGAAAACCCTTCATTGAAGGTATTTTACTTCCTTCTGTTGGTATTAGCAAAAATATTATTCAAAATGTGGAAGAAACCCGACTTTCAGGGAACAGCCCTGCTGGGATTTGAGAACATTCAACTCCAATGAACAGAGCCAGCCCTGTGCTGCCTTAACATCTCACAATTCCACAGGGAAACCTTCCATTCCTGGGAGAGCAATCTGCCCTCCCCTGTTTGCATTCCAGCATTTCAAATTGTCCTGTGATTCTATGCCATCTTCCATGGCTTAGAGAGACTTGGGCAGTTTTGTAGAAGTCTATGTTTTATCAAGAGAGTATATAAAATATAAAGGATCCTGGCAGGGAAAAGCAGAGGGTTCTCACCACATTTCTCTCACCCTTAACCCACATCAGTGCTGGGGCCACTTTTATTCAAAGAATCATCTAATTTGGAATCATCCAAATTTTTCTCTAATTTGGATTTCTTCTTTTACACCTTCCCTCTCCAAGTAGCACAGAGTCATAGAATCATGGAAGGGTTTGGGTGGGAAGGGACCTTAAAGACCATCCAGTGCCACCCACTGCCATGGGCAGGGACACATTCCATGAGCCCAGGTTACTCCAAGCCCTGTCTAATCTGGCCTTGGACACTTCCAGGGATCCAGGGGCAGCCACAGCTTCTCTGGGCACCCTGTGCCAGGGCCTGCCCACCCTCCCAGGGAAGGATTCCTTCCCAATATCCCATCTGACCCTGCCCTCTTTTGCTTTGAAGCCAACGAATTGTAATGTAAGCCATGACATGGCTTTTGGAAGTGTCAGAATAATTAAAAATTTGACTTCCCACATTTATTTCTTTACGGTGAATTCACTCACCATCCGTCTTGATGAGCTAAAGGAATCACTCTGAAATAGCTTTTCACGTAATCAATAGTTCTCAGAATAATTGGCCTCTTAAAAGTATATCAAAAAGTAATAAAACGGATTTCAAAATTAAAAGAGTCAGATAAACGCAACACCATTGGTGAAGCAGCAATTGGGATACATGGACTTGATTTCTGGCCACAAAACAACACAACTCACTGGGTGGTTTGAGCTCAGCAACTCCCCTATCCCATCATCACGAGCCCTGGGAACTTCTTTGTAATTACACCTCTTTTTGTTCCACTGAAATTATGCTCTGGGTTTCTTCACCCATCACAATGATACTGCAACCAAAATATTTAAAAGAAAAACAAGCCAAAACCCCCTATTTTTATAATCAAGTTAAACATTCATCATGAAGACACACCTGCTCAAGCATTTATTCAGAGCTGATAAGCTGCATCAATTTTTGAAGAGCCATTTTCTGCACCAGTTACCAGCAATGTCACACTGACAATGCAACAGGGATGTTCCTTACACGAAAAAATACACACCAATCATCAGCACAAAGGATAGATTTCTGTAGTTAAATAGTCAAACAAGAATCTACAAGAATCTACTCCTGTGCTGCAGGCTACGGAAAACCAAAGCACAGGAAAGCTCATTAGGAGGGAAATATCAAATCTGCTGTAAAAATTGCTGTTGGCTGGAGATGGGCTGGGCCAGGTAACGACAGGAGATTGCCATTCCCACTAATAAGCCAACAGAAATAACTGGCAGTGCTTTCACAGGAAATTGTAAGTAAATACTCCCATTCCTCTCAGCTACAGGTCACTGCGATGGGAGGGTTTAGATTCACCAGGCAGGTTTTAATCTTTCAAAAAACCTGAACCAAACCTTTATTAAGTTCATTTCTTAGCAACACGGTTTGTGCTGATGTCGAGTTTTTAATGATCATCCCTATAAACATAAAAAACTACTCAGTTGGGTAAAACTTGGGCTAATAATGCCAAGGTCATGGGTTCGATCCCCTGGAGGGCTTTTCACTTCAGAGTTGGACTCAATGATCCTTGTGGGTCCCTTCCAACTCAGGTATTCTGTGATTCTGTAAAAATTGTCAGTTTTCAACCCTCGTAGTCCAGCTTAGTGGCATGTTTACAGCTCAGTTAACGCTGTATAATTAGCACAGATGTCTGTGGGCTTTGCTGGGTGATAATTGTGGCCATGAATCTGTGCGGAGAAGCTGCAAGAGAAATGAGTTGTCTTTCACTCCATTCCTCCTTGGTTATGGTGAGTTCTCCCCTCTCAAAAGGAGTTCTTGCCTGCTGTGGATATTGTTCACCTCGAGGTTGGTTGTCATAATCACTGTTGTCACACAGGGACATTCCTCTGCCACCCTTGATACTCGTCATGCTCCTTGTCCTTTATTTTCCAACCTTTTGCCATTGAGATGAAGCCACACCTTTCTTTTGCTGGCCCTTTTGGAGTCCAAGTGCTCACAGACTTCTGCAAAATATTGAAGTTTTTGGTCTGGCTGGGCTGTCACAGTCTTGGAAAATCTTTCCCTGCTTTAATAAGGTTTGTGTGAGGCAAACTACCACTGCTTAATCCTTTTTGCTGTCCTCTGTAGATGAAGAGGCTTCTACCTTAGCTACAGAAGGTGCTGAGCAAACAGCAGATCTGAGATGTTCCTGAAGATCTGAGCTTTGCTGGACTTGGAGAAGTAAAAGACACACGCTGAAGAGATTTTTTGGATGATTTTGGGGCACTGGAAGCAATTGAGTAGAAGTTCTCACCCATTGTGCACAGGGAGTGTTGAAGGTGGCTCCTGTTGTAGTTACACTTCGAAGAGTTTTAATTAACAACCGAAAAGCCCGAGAGCAAACCTAGAGATTCAGCTGGAATGGATGTGGAAAAGGGCTGCCAAATGTTGAGTACTGTACAAAGAGACATTCCCTGAGGGACTTTTTACCTGGGAAATGCCTGGTGGTTTATACAAATGCTTCTTGAAGGGTTGAAGACCAAGAGAAAGTCCAAAGCTCCAGTTAGCCTTGCCCCAGATGCTCCATCCCAGAGATGGGATCAGGGAAAATCATCCCCGCATAATTCCTTGCTCTGGTCAGTGACTTGGGGTCTTTGGCAACAACTAATTTGAGCAGAAAATAAAAGTTTGGGAATAGGAAATAAACCTCGAGGTCCAGACAGAGCTGTCCTTGAAGGGCAATGCCAAAGAAATGCAAGACCATGAATTCACCTGAGAACATTTTTATCTGGGCAACAACTGAGGAATCTTTAGCGTGGTAAGAGTTGGTCTTAAAGCTTAGTTTAGGCTTGGTTTTGAGAGCAAAAATATTCCACAGTCACAGGGCTGCCAGAGGAACATTTAAACTACAACAAAACCACCCCTGAGAAATCTTTCATCCAGGCTAGGGCTGGGTTTTCTGGCAAAGGCTTAGGCAAGCCTTGGTGGGATGCTTAAGGACAGGTTTAGGGATCAGCTTCAGGAGAAAAAAACCCTTAAGCTCCAGATGAAGCAGGACAGGAAGAGGACAGCCAGGGAACTTGCTAACTGCAAAAAGAACATTGCCTTCAAAAGTTATTCCTCTGGTCAAGGGCCTGAGTGGCTCATCTTAAGTTCAGCTGAGTGTTCAGGAAAGGTCCAGAGAAAGGCAAATGCTGAGCTCCAGTAGCAGTGTCTCTGCTGAAGGGAAGCTGCAAGACTCCCTCCATTTCTTCCTCCAAAGTAGGTAATGATAACAAAACTGTGTATGCCAAGCTAATTCTTACCAAATAAATGGATTCATTTATCCAACTCAAGCTGCCAGCCCTGGATGAACTGAGGCTGTGAGACTCTCTCTGAAAAAAAAGGTCATATTTAGTGATGGAACATGTATAAAATCTGAGGCACAAGGAAGAGTCCGTGCTCCTGGAAGCTCCACTGAGTGCATTTTTCACCAGGACCCAGGAGATACTCCGGGATAAAAGAATTATGCAGTTGTGAGAGGGGCAGGAGAAGTTCTGCACTCACCGTGTTCCTGCAGAAATGCTCTGCCACACAGCAATGCTTGCAAGTAATATACTTAATTAATCTTTTGGAAAGAATGTGCAGGAAGCTTCAGCAGTACTTCAGGCTAGGAAATATATATAGTCCATACAAAAATTAGGCATCTAAGTGCCTCTGTTTTGCACCCAATGGGTACAGCTACCTGAGGAATGAGAGAAAACCTATTCCCTCTGGAAAGAAAGAAGTTTGGCAGTGACAGCAGTTTCACTGGCTGAATTAGTCACAGCCTGTCTGTATTTGCAATGGTTTCCTTATAACAAGAACATTTCTGCCTTCCCAGTAAATGATACACTGGAGACATTCCTCTGCTGATAACTGCACCTTCTACATTGGTGGGAAAACAGCACAATTATTTGGGAACTGAAGGGAATTTGCTTTGTAATGGAGTTATTTTCCCCTGTAATTCAAAGTCTCTACTAGTTCCCACAATGAATCAGATTCATACATACTGCACAAATATATATATATATAATAAGAGTGAGTCTTCCTCTTAATACGTAAATAAGGGAGGTAAAAAACTGGCTTCAGGACATGAAACCAGTAAAGGTTATGGTGTGAAATCCTTGTGGGTTCCTTCCAGCTCAGCATGTTCTGTCATTCTGGGGTTAGGCTGCTGTTTTATTTTCCATAAAGGTAATTATTCCTCCCCACCAAAGAACATAAAAAATATTAACAAGTGAGAAACAATTAGAAAGGCCAGCTCATTTTTCATTCCTCTGTGTTTAGCTCAGAAGTCAGAGAACTTCTCACAGTTGGACAGTATAGCAAAAAATCCTCTTTTCATCCTGTAATCCTAAATCAAGAGTTCTCCCAGTGCCAGTAGAAATCCAAGAAATCCTTGCAAATCTTTGAGTCTCCCCATTTTATTCATGTGCTGCTCGCCCACCTGGGAATAGAACTCCTGATCTACCTCTTACAAGGTTAATAATGACTTATTGACCAGGATAAAAGCACAGAGAAATGATGGAAGTCAATGTGTTTTGAGCAGTCCCAAAAGGCTATTTCAGATTTCATTTGCAGCTTGACCAGTAATTATATTACGATGTTTATTAAATCTTTGACATAAGCAAACTAGAAAGCAATTACAGAACAGTGGTAGAGCTGAGAACTTCCTTTCTGTGTGAATTATTAGGGAAGATTTTGCTAACACAACTAAGAAAAGGCAAAATCTAGCAAATCTAGGTGTTTTGAAGTGGTAAGTGGTCTGTAAAAGATCAGCCTTTCCAGGTATCTTCCCATACTTGGAATGACTGCAGTCTGCCTGGAAATTTATCCAAGAAATTACTATAATATACTCTGATGGGGGGAAGTTCCAAGAGTTGGACTCCAAGATCCTTGTGGATCCCTTCAATCTCGGCAGGTTCTATGATTCTGTAATAATTTCAGTTTACATTGAAATGGCAGATTTTTGTTTTGTTTCAAAAACTTGCTCTTGAGCATCCCAAAACTAAATGGGGAGAAGGTAAAAGACTTTTTGCCCTATTTGTTCTTTCAGAATTCATCTGGTTCCTTCTGCTAAAAAAGAAGTTAAGGAAAAAAAAGTCCAATGAAACCCAACCACACCCTTTTGAAGCATTTTTTATTCCTCTGTTAAAGGGCAAGTGCAGGCCTGGTTTTTCTAAGGAAACTGCTCAGCACAGTATTAGGTTAAACAAAAGCATGTAAGAAAAGTATATAAATAAAGTATATAAAGATAAAGAATATAAATATGGGTGGAATGATTTTTTAAAATGATTCTAAAAATAATGATTTCCCCTATGTAGTGAATAACCGTGGGATCACAGAATGATTTGGGTTAAAAGGGACCTTAAAGATCATTTGGTTCCATGCCCTGCCGTGGGCAGGGACACCTTCCAGTGGAGTAGTTTGCTCCAAGCCCCATCCAGTTGGGATATGGAGACCTAAATTAAAGTGCACAGACCCACAGCTCACATGTGTGCTTACAGATGCCAGCACAGCAAGGTCCTAGAGGACAGGGTTTTCTCCATTCCCTTCACATCGCAACAAGAATTATTCACCTGAAAAATGCTCCTACGATGAAGATGTTGATGCATCATGAAATTTATTCTGCACAAGGCTGTTTATAACATTTTTTTTCTTGATAATGTGCTAATCATCTCCCAAATCTGTTACATCAGGAAGAGCCTCAGGGCCCATTAGAGAAGATAATTCAGCCTCAGACAGAAATAATCAATAGGATGTTCAAGTCTTCCTTTTCTTTTTTGTTTGCCAGACAGCATTATTATGGAAATGATTCCTCAAACATCAGCCAGGCTGAGCAGATCTCTGTTATAATCGCAGCAATTTGTCACATCAAAAAAAGGCTCGTGAGGGGTGTCAGAGGTCTCTGAGTGCAGCAGTTACTGCGAGATACAAAACCCACTGGGGCTCCCAGTGGGTTCACACGAGTGTGTAGACATGACCAGGCACACGGGTCCCTTCGGGCAGGAATTGGTGCCTTTACCAGCCCCTTTTATCCACTTCCCATTTATCCACCAGCACTTTTCCCACTCAGACTTTCAGCGCTCACCTGAGTACGGACAGCACAGGGGACCCAACCCGGTTCATATTGCTGAGCTGAGTTTTTATTCTTTAATCCTCTAGTGCAAATATTATCTGTGTGTGTAAGAGTGTGTTTGTATGTGTGTACATCCCGTGGAGGTCTCTCCAAGAGCTTGTCCAACATTCCCTGTTCCTCATGGATCTGCAGGAGCTGTGGTTCGTGGTCCCATTCCAGCAGCTGGCTCTTAGCCTTGTGCTGGTTGCCTCCTTCAGCTGAAGGTTTGCCAGCACACCCCTGTGCCCACTGCCCCTCTGAGGCTGCCCCCACACATGGCAAAGCCAGGATCGTGCGAGGTCCAGGGCTTAGGAAGATAACCATACTCATCTTCAACATCCTAACACTCAACTGCTCCCTTTTAACCTCTTATCCCTCTCTTTTCCCACCTTTGCTCCTGCCCAACCAGCTTGATCCCTCCCTTCCCACACTTTGGATCCATTTTCTGAATCACAGAGCCGGAGAATCACAGAATGGTTTTGAAGGCGCCTTAAAGCCCATCCACTTCCAACCCTCTGTCATGGAAAGCGTTTCCAACCACCACCAGGTTGCTCCAAGCCTCGCCCAGCCTGGCCTCGAACATTTCCAGGGATGAGGCATCCATATATCCCATATAAAGCTCCATCCATCTCCACGACCCCGCAGTGCCTTTTAGACACTCCCCAAAGGTTCTTCCCTTGCACCCTGGAAGCCCCATCACCTGCAGGTCACACCTCAGTGAGTTTATCTCCTGGTTCTTCTGGAAGGATTCCTTCTCCTTGGAATGGTTAATCCAGCCCTGAGACTAATCCTTATCATCTGTAAGGAAATGCAGAACCTTTGATGTCAATAGAAATTAAGGCAGAATAATTACGTGTCTCAAATGTGAGCAAAAATGACAGTATTTGATTTCAAAGCCTACAACAGTGAAAAATAAAACAACCCCCTTCACAACAATAACTTTAAAAAAATAATGTACAACATGCAGTGATTTTCTTTATTTAATAGTCAGATTTGTAACACACTAATTTAATTTTTGTGAATAATAGAAATAGTTAACTTAGACAAGAGCATTTATAAAACTCCACAGAACTATTTTTGTCTCAAGTTAGAACTCTATTAGCTTTGCCTGATAAATTAGCACAGGAGATTATTTTTTAAATGAATCTCTAATTAGACTTCATTAATGGCCATGTTATCTCTTGCAAATTCCTTTCCTACTTCTCCTATGAAGAATTCAAACTAATTATTTCAAAATGAACACAACTTTAAAATAATCCAGCCTGCAGATGGATGGTGTGTTCAAAGTCAGAGGAAGAACTGGGGTTGCACTTCCATTAACAAATGACCTGGCTGATTGTTTTGTCCTTAGCAAGGGCCTCTTTACCTCATTTAATATTAAGAAAATAGAGTTTAATTCACTAGGATAAATGTCTAGGTTTGCTTCAGTTCTGTGGTGACCAATAAGGACAAAGGCCATGGTGCGGTGGAAGGTTTGGCAGAGCCTCTCACTTTGAAATCCCCAGCAACCCATTGCAGGACCAACATTTAGCAGTAATTTTTATTTGTTTATGTATTTATTTTTTTGTTTATGTATGTATGTATTTATTTATTTAGTTATTTAGTAGAGGGAACGGGGTGAGAGAGCTAAAAAGGATAAGAAGTATTAATGTTCTTTGTTTCCTGGTAATAATTCCCATGGAGGTTTGAGCAAAATACAATATATACTTGCCTTAAGAAAAGCTGATTTCTTCGATTTGTTTTTCAGTGTGCAAAGGAGGAGATTTTGTATAATCTGTCAAAATGAGCTGTGCAAAGAGCTGCAATTATGGGAAGGAATAAAGGTAGAGAGACAAAGGATTCAGTGCTGAATACACGGTGCTATGAATGCCAAACTAGGAAATAGTCTCCCTTTTGCTAACTCTGAATATTCCTGTTTGTACAGAAGGATGTTCCTTGCCTTCTGACATCAAAATAATGTCAATCAACTCTTGGTTTTGGCAGAGATTATTCCTTAAAGACGTTACAGGTGAAGGATTAAAAATTTCTTTTGATTTTAGCTTCAGCCTTTCCGTGTTTTTATTTCTGTTTTGTCCTATTGAATTGGTTTTCTTTCGATAAGTTAAATTCTGTTTGTGTTTCTATGGTCTCTTTTTAAAGTTGTTTTGTCTAATGCTGAACCTGAATATGTTGGTGGTCAGTCCCAACATTTTAGGAAAAAAAGATACTAATTTTACAGCAGGATGACTAAAATCTAGGGATAACTAGAACTCCAACCATATTTAGGCAGGACCAGGTCATTTATCTGCCAACAACTTATTTGTTTCTCTCAATTAACTGATTTATCAGAATGTGAACTGTTTTATTCTCTCCAGCCCCAACTCATGTAGAGTCCTGGGAAATGGTCATGGAACTACCAGAATAAAGAAGGAAAAGAAGACTGAAAAAACCTGGAAAAATACTGGTTTTAAGCAGACCCCCCACCTGGAATTTTGTTGACCTTCCCTGCTCCACAGAGCTCAGGAACCTTTTCAGAACATCAACTTTCTGTTATTTCTCCCATCACAATTCTGCTTTTTATTAAAGAATTTATCAAAGAGTTGGTCCAATTTATTTGTAGGTAATTCTGGTGCCTCTCAGTTTGGGGAGAGGAGCCTATTTTTCAGTGAAATGCTTAGTTATGGCCTTTTTTCACCTCAAAGGGTTAGTGTTTCTAGAACCTTCCCAGATGATGACACTTTCTGAGCTACAATTACAGTATAAGTGGCATTCAGGCGTGTTAAATGCGATAGTTCCTTTTGTGAGACAACATTTACTACTTGGTAAAAATCTATTAATTTTCTACTCTAGAGTCTGGCAAATCCGCTGAAATGTCATAGAATAAGGGAGAGATTTTATTAAAATCAGAATTATCATCTAGTAATAACAACATTGTTTTCTGAAATGAAAACCTGGTGAACGTCACTCTCTGTTTAGGAGTTTGTACACACAGTGTTTCCTTCTCTAATGCAGGATTTATTCACATCAGTTTAAAAAATGAGTTTTCTATGATTTTTTTTTTGCAAAGAAATAACAAACTGGAGGAAGGCACGGAAGAAGAACGCTCTCTTGAAAGTCACCATCATGGTGCTGGCAGCAGAGAAGCATTTGGACACCAGCTTTGGGAACAGATTTTAAAGATGAGCCAAGAAACAACATTTCCCATTTTTGGCTGAATGAGGGGAACAAACTGTGCACATCAGCACAAAATTAAGTCTGAAACCACGGGATACAGAATTTCCTGTGGTGGCTCAGGAAGATCAGACAGATCAGACACAGAAGGAACTGAACTGGTCGAGGGAGGGGATTGTCCCGCTCTGCTCTGCACTGGGGAGGGGGTCTCACCTCAAGTGCTTGGGGCACTTTGGGGCACCACAATGTCAGAAGGCTCTAAAGCTGCTGGAGAGCGTCCAGAGGAGGGACATGGAGATGGAGAAGGGTCTGGAGGGGCCACAGGAGGAGCAGCTGAGGACACTGGGCTTGTTCAGCTGGAGAAGAGGAGAGCAGAGCTCATCAGGGCTGCAGCTCCTTCTCTGCTCTGTGTGAGCAGGGACAGCACCCAGGGAGTGGCTGGAGCTGTGTCAGGGCAGGGTCAGGTGGGATCTCAGGACAAGGTTCTTCCCCCAGAGGGTGGTGGGCACTGACCAGGCTCCCCAGGGCAGTGGGCATGGCCCCAAGGCTGCCAGAGCTCCAGGAGGGTTTGGGTGATCCTCTGGGGCACAGGATGGGACTTTCAGTGCTGGTCTTGTGCAGGGCTGAGGGTTGGACTGGATGGTCCTTGTGGGTCTCTTCCAAGTCAGCATATTCCATGATTCCATGAATTCTGTTTTCCTGATGTCTGACTGAAGACTCCTGATTTTATTAGTTGCTAGAAACTGGTCATAAAAAGGGCCAAACTGGGTCAAAAGCAAAGTGTTTTCTCTTCCTGGTTCTTGCCTTTCAGGACAGTGACCAAACTGATGCTCCAAGAAAAGTGTGAGCACCGAGGGATGTCCCACTGGTTCCTGAGCCAGAAGAGGACTGTGCAAACGTCCCAGTAAGGGGAGCATCTCCTCCTTTAAGGGCATCACACCAAACGCATTTTCAGTGTAAAAGGGTGTGGTAAGAAAAGGAAGAAGCCATCAACAAGAACATGCCAGGGACACAGATATGAGACAAAGGACAAGGGAGGCAGAACAAGCTTGGTCCGTCCCACTCATTGATGGGGCTGGGAGTTTGTTCCAGTGAGGTTATCAGATCAGAGACACCGTCAGCTGGGAAACTGGGGGGGGGG